>JAVDBV010085507.1:0-24472 GCA_032619315.1 Piper longum | reverse complement strand
TCTCCTTACCTCCATATTTCTCCTGACCTTGAGCACGAAGGCCGAGTACTCTCAGGCAGTCGCCATCAGTACCCTTTGAACCACAAGTCATGACATGCATTGTACTAAATAGTACCCGTAAACCTCCACGTTCTCCGGGTGTGAGGAACTCAAACGCGGAGTTGTCATGATCTCTCAGGAATTGAACAGTCCGCTGGCACTAATCCAGAGCCCGCTTTGACGGTCACAGCATCCTCTGCATGGTACGTGCAGTCGATTTCTCCATCTCTCATCTCACTGAAAACTCGATAAAAATATATATAGGCCTGGGAAGGGATTTATAAAATAGGCTTGAAGGCAACTTGTTGTGGATCTTGTTTTCGAAATCATTCTCGAGGGATCTCATTCTCGAGGATTATTAATCCGAAAAACAGTTCGACTAAATGACCCGAGTTAAGTGGGATCAGATAAAATGCTACTTAATTCGTCCTGCAAGTTATAATCAAATATACAATAGAAATGACGTAAAACAGAAGCGAGTCCTAACAGACATGGTAGAAGCTCCAAGCGTGTCATCGCGCCTAGCCGGCGAGCCCCTACTCCATACCTACACATCAGATCTAAATTCTAACGCCAGATAACTAAATGATGCATCAGACTAGTCCTAATTATCACACATAATCCAATCAAAATCAATCAAACAATTCAATAATCATTAATATAAATAATTCTAAGTCGTCCTATTCATATCAATTTCATTGTGCTCTTCCAAATTACATCGTAATCAACTATCATGCTCGGCTCAATTTACTTCGTTAGATCACTTAACATTCGTTCACGCTTAATCAATTCATATCATTTATTACTTCATTCGTAATTAGGGCTTAATCACATTAACATCAATTAATTAATCCTATCATGTTGTGATAACACTCATCAACTTTAAATAATCAAATAAGAGGTAATTATACCTCGCGTCGTTGGCAATCGACGACGGCTATGATTTCGTCGTGCGTGCATCTCGAACCTCAAATTCGGCGCTCGACAACGTCCGTAGCTCGATCGGCTTCGATTGGATGAACTCGGCAGAAGATTCGGTGAATTCCAGCGAATTCCACCAATTTTCGGTTTTCAGACGAGTTCCGGTGGTTTTCCGGCAGGTTCAGCGGTTTTTCGGTGACTTTCCGACAATTTTCCGGCGAAAGTCGTCGGCGACGTCTATTGACTAGATAGGGACCGTATAGGGTACCATTGGAACCGTCTCAGTGAGCCCGACACATCTGCGGTGTCGGTGTGGCCGACGGAGGCGGCGGCTCTCCGGAAAATGGAAAAACAAGGCGCGGCCGGTGGATAGCTTGCTCCGGCCGGTCTGGGCTGCGATTGGCGGCGATCTCGTCGGGGATGGTAGATGGGGTGTTGAGGACGTCAAGGCGACCACTGGACGGCGATGGCGACGGTCACCAGCAGCGCGATCGGTGACGAAAGCGCGACGCGAGGGAGCGACTTCCTCGCGTCGTGGAGGCTGGGCGACAGCCGGGCCTGGCCGGGGCGGCACGGCGACAGCGTGGAGGGGCGGAGCGGCACCGGTTGGTGGTCGGGCGGCGCCAACAGTGACGGCGATGGGGGGCGGCACTATGGTTTGGAAGAAGAACGCGTCGGGGGAGAAGAAAAGAGAATCACGGTGGCAACTTCATAAATATTACTTGACTCGACTCCGTCTCGAGTCAAAATAATTATTTACTCGTAATAAGTTCTAAAAAAATCTAGAAAAATTGGGAAAAATCCCATAAAATAAAATAAATACTAAAACATCATAATGACGTGTTCTATAACTATCAACCCACCCAAACTACCCGTAACGCATCCTAATGCGGTGAACGACCTAAAACTATTTCTATAATCAAGCTGCATAAAAATAAAAACTGTATTGCATACTTCCATATATTCTGATAACTCATTCTTATATGTTGTATTCATGACGTTATCATTATATACTTGGGTATACATGACCCCTCATAGCTCATACACGCGACTGGCGTCGGCTCAGTACACGTGTTTTGAAACATACTTGACTCGAAAATAACGGTCAAACCAACCGGATTTAAATATAAAACCCTAACTCGAATCGTGGGTTTTACAAAACCAGACTGACCAAGCTGAACTAGACCGAATCAAGCTGAATGACCTAAACCAACCCGGACTGAAAAATGGGTTAGGTTGGCTGGGCATACCTGGCTGGACAGACGGACTCAGACATGACTAGGCAGACATGGTCACGGGCTGGCGGACGTGGTCACGGGCAAGCAGTCCGCGAACCGGGTGAATGGGCCTAGCAGGGGCGGCGGTGCCCGTCACCGAAAAATGTCAATGGCGGCTCTGCTGGTGTGGCCGCCGGTCAGGATTGACAGCCCACGTGGCAAGAGCATGTTGGTGGTGGTGGTTGGTGGAGTCTGGCCACTGGCTAGCCGAAAAACAGTTGGAAAGAGAGCGGTGTCACCGCCGGGTGCGGCGACGTTGCCGGCGGCGATCACGACTGTGGTGGTTGTTCTGGGTTGTCTCAAAATGTTGATCTAGGTGAGGGGAAGCTGCGTGGGCGGTCAGATCGGCTAGTGGCAGCTTGCCGGCGCCGAAAAATAGCAAGAAAGGGTGGCGACAGCGGTGAAAAATCGGCTGAGAAAACGTCGTTGCTGACGGTAACTGTGGTGGCACCAGTGGTGATCGTGGGTACAGACGGATAGCCGGCCGTGAGGTAGTCATGATCGTACCAATCCAATGACCAGGGGCGAGGCGGAGGCTCACTAACGGCGAGTCAAAGTGGTGGCAGCGTTGAGGTGAAAATGATGTAAAATCGTGGGGAAGGCACTGGAAATCAAACGGTGAAGATAAAGCTGAGTGGAAGGCTCAGATCTTGCCACATGGCATGATCAGATCATCTGATAATTTGTGACCTAGTGGGACCCACCTATGGGTATATGCACTATAGATATGGATGAAAAGTTCAGATTAAGACCGTCCGAACTCGAAACTGACTCGAGTCCTGAAATTGACTCTATAGGGAATCGAGGAAATAAGGTTAAATGGGTCTCAAAACCCTAAACTCAATCAAGATCCACAGGGGCACAATCGAGTGATTTGAAATTCCTATTTTGTATGCAAACGATGTACCTATAAAATCCCAAATGGCTACTAAACGTTGCAACGGCCTAAAATCTTAGCTAACATATACAAACAAATCTGTATACCTTAGTATATACTGATAACTCGTAATCTTATTATTTGCATGTTTGGTATAATCAACCACTATAAGATGCTCATACGACCATTTGGGCCTATACTCATAATCTAAAGCTAGTTTGGCTTAATCTCGCTCGAACCAACTCGATACTGACCCGAATAGGGCAAAACTCAAATCGGGTAAAACCCTAACCCAAAAATGGGGTTTTACATGGGGGTCACTTCAAGTTGAAGAAAAGTGATTTTAGTGAAACAGAAATGAAAGAAATGACAAATGTTCCTTATGCTTCTGCAGTTGGTAGTTTGATATATGTTATGGTTTGTACAAAATCGGACATAGCATATGCAGCTAGAACGGTTAGCAGATATTTAGCAAATCCGAGCAAAGAGTATTGACAAGCAGTTAAATGGATAATGAGGTACTTGAGAGGTACAACCAAAATGTGTTTGTATTTTGGAAGTGATAAACCTTTGTTAGTTGGCTACACCAATGCAAACATGGCAGGTGACTTGAAGACAAGAAGGTTAACATTTGGGTTTGTTATTAATTTTGCTAATGGGGTTGTATCTTGATAGTCTAGGTTGTAAAAGTGTGTTACACTATCTACAACTGAAGTCAAGTTTATTGCTATTACAGAAGCTTGCAAGGAGATGCTATGGATGAAGAGATTTTTTAATGAAATTGGTATTAAACAGGAGAGATATATTGTACACTGTAATAGCCAGAGTGCAATTCACCTAAGTAAGAATTCAAGTTTTTATTTAATGAGCAAATACATTGATGTAAGATATCACTGGATAAGAGATGTGTTGGAAAGTAAATCTCTTAAGCTAACAAAAATCCATATTGAAAGAAATGTTACGAGAAACATGTTTACTATAGGAATGAAGTAGGCATGGATAGAGTTTCCCATGCTGGCTAAAGGTATTTTATGGAGTCAAGAAGGGGAGGTTTGTTGGGTTGTCCCTTCTTCGTAAATACATAAAATTGCAACCCTATTTTAGACAAAATTCCAGATTTACAGATTTTGTTTGTTGAAAGGAAACGACACTTTTCTTCTTTGGTTTTTTTTATTTTCTAATTTGGAGAAAATCTACTGCTGTAAAGGGAGAAAGAAAATTGTGAGAATTGAAGAAAAGTAGATATTTTATTAAAATTCGCTTACAATTGTTAATGGTAACTTCACTAAGGTCATATATTTGTAATTTATAATTTTTTATTTTCTTTCTTGGCCAATACCAATTTTGAAAAAAATATAATAAATTAATATTAGGGGGTTTGCTCTCATGCTATCAAACTTGTGATGTAGTGATTTAATATAATATTTTGCCTTGTGGTTTTTTCTCTAAATTTATAGTTTTCTACTAAAATTAGTTTATCTAATCTTTCTATTTTTGTGTGACTTATCATTTTTATGTCTTGAAATAGGGGCTGGGTGATTAATCCCAATATTTTTACACTAAATTCAACATAGCTTTGCACTTTCAACAATGAACCAGACTTTCTATAAACGAATCGCATAGATAGAGAGGGATACCATTGGAGAGGACACAGGAAAATGCAGAGGCAGAGAAGAAGAAACAAGGGGCTAGGAGTGAGAAGCTGGCGAAGTATATGACCAATCTCCCCAGCTATCTCCAGAGACCGCAGTCTGGAGTACAAGCTCTTAACATTGGAGTCATTGACTGGGAACTCCTCGAGAGGTTGAAGGAAGAGCAAAACCTGGTTTTGAGAAGAAATGCGAGCAGAGGAAGCTCCCCTGCTCCAACCAATCTGTACCCTTCTTCAGAAGAGAAGCCATCAAGATTGTATTCTGGTGATTGCAGGTAATAGAGAGCTAAAATGGGCACCTCTTTGGGAAAGAAAGCTTCCTGATCATGGTTTGAAGCCGAAGTAACCTCCAATATCCCATGACAACCATGGGAAAGAAAACCATCCCTTACTTCTTGTTAATGCAAGCATTCCATTTTTCACATTCAAATCAAATGCCAAAGGTGGCATTCTTGTAGCTAGGAAGAAGAAAGTTCTCATGCCTGGGAATGATAATTTTGAATGCGTTTACGCTTTCACTGTGTTAGGGAAGGAGAGAAGAGGGGTGCAAGGAGGAGGATGCATCAGAGCAAGGGGAAGAAACACGAGACTAGAATTGCTGGGCAGATGATGGTTTCATCAACTATTTCAAAGAGTTTGGGAATGTTGGGGGAGTTTGTGGTATTTGGTGTTGATTCTAGTGAGGGAGGAAATGAAGCTCTGGATTTCTTACCGAACAACCAGCTTGCTGCCATTGTCATGAGCTTACCAAAAGATGGTTCATCTGAAGAAATTCTCAATTGGAAAGTTAGAGTTATTCTTCCCATTTGGTGTTCATGCCTTTCCTAGAGCAAATGAGGTGCCTTCTTCTCTGATTGATGGGTGGAGATCTGGTGGCTCTTGTGACTGTGGAGGGTGGGATTGAGGTTGTACATTGACAGTTCTTGGTAATGAAGAGCAACCAGATCCCAACAATTATCAATCTTCATCAACATCATGTGACACTTCTTCACTTGATCTTTTCATTAAGGTGGTAATCTACTCCATGTTTATTAATATCATGATCTACATTTTATCCCAACGACCTTTTGTTAAACAAATTGGTTGCCACACACATTTTAAGTCAGATGTATGACAGTTTTTAGAAATAAAGTAGCAAATTACACTCAAGTATCACAAATTTGATGTCTTGCAATGTGCACGGCAGGAAGGACTTTCAGAAAGTAGACAGGTTTTCACCTTTGCTTCTGCTAAGGAGGGGGTCTCTTCTGTGGATTTTGTTTCATCCATTACATTACTTCAAGCTTTCTCCATCTGTATAGCAGCTCTCCATGGTGGAACATCTGCTAATTATCCAAGAGTAGGCGATTTGTGTGATGGTGAGGAAGCAATGGAATGTATGGCATTGGACAAATACTTAGCATCTGCTAAGCATTGAAAGAATTCTGCTGCTAGCTTTGTCACCTGTCCACCTATTTCTCTCGTTGCCAGAGCATGAACCATTTGTATCCATTCTAGTTGCTAATCGTGAGGTGAATACGTTTGGTTCTGTGGAAACAGATAAACATCTTGTTCCATGAAGAAAAAAAAAAGGCCAACAAGGATTACAGAATTATTCGAACTCCTACATTAGGACTGATCCACTTATAATTAACTGAATGAACAGCTATATGGGTACTATAAATTGATGATTATCCACTTAGAATAATGTGATTGACCAACGCCAAATCCATTTGGGGTAGCTAAAAATTTTCTAACATGATATGATCAGAAGCTACATGGATTGCAGGTTTACAGATAGCAGCTCTTGAAGATTAGTAAGTGACCCATGAAAAAAGGCCCAAAACTAAGGGATAACAAAGTGAAAAACAGCAAAAATACCTAGAACAAGATGAGCTGGTTCTCATCATCTCATGGGGACCGTGACCTGCCCGCTTGATCCTCATCTTTATGAAAGAACGATTAAAAGGTGACCAATTTGAGGAATCTTGTCTGTGGAACCAACCGAAAGAAGGAAGATTGTCCGAGAGGATTCTGATTGTGACCCAACATAATGAATGATAAGTCCTCCTTTCATATGTTTCTGCCTCTAAAAGTTGGTCCACGTACAGCCTTGCAGCTTTTGTTTGGCTTTTTGAGAGGCCCAAAAAAGAACTTATGCTAAATGCTAAATACCATCACAACAACAATGTGATGAAAGTTCTCTAAATTTTATTCAAGGTGTTCAAAATAAGCACCAAGATCAGACCGGCCTACAATAACTTCGTTGGACAAATATTAGTGGTAGAACTGTGAGATCATCGTATAGTTGAGCATAGGAACATGCAAATATGCATAACGAGTGCAGCTCTCTGTAATGAGAGCACAAAATACCTGTCAACATATCTGAGAAAACTAGCATGGTCAAGAGTTGAATGAACCGGCATGCATGGAAGATGCATTTGAGCCACAAAAGTCCAATACATCGAAGATTTGGTCCCCGTGAGGTCGTCTGATGTTGGAGTTGAAAAGGCAAAGGCAAAAAAAGGCAGCAAAGCCGCCATCGTTCTCTGTAGCCTACCAATTATGAAGACGAGGTGTTCCAACTGCGCATTCTATGACCATTGACCAGGTCCAAAACCACATTTTCTTCTCCAAGTGATTGCCTATTAAAACACAAAATTAGGCTGAGGTTGCTATTAATTATTATTATTATTACTATTATTATTATTATTATTGTTGTTATTAATTTTACTTTACATAATGTCTTATCAAATCTAGTATGATAATGATGTATTTTATTTTAAATCCGTACCTTTTTTTTACAAATATATATAAATGAATCCCCAATATTTTTTAAAAATGGTCTTAATAAAGGAAAACGTATCGTTTAAATAATAAGATTAAACTATTATTTTAATACTCTGAAAATATCACAATTAGCTATCACATTTTAGTATAGAAGTCCAGCTCTCTTCGTTAAAGTTCAACAACTCAAACTTTCTATTCAGCTAAAGATCAAGTCCGGTCAAACTTATTACTATATTATTAAAATAGTCTCATATTTTTATATTGAGATAAGTCAATGACTTTTTATCTAAAATGATTAACCATTTTTGAAGGCGTAATAACCTAAATATATTTAAAATACTACCCATCTTATATGAAAATATGTGACTGTTCTAACATACACCACTTATGTTTTTAAATTGTGTTAAATAAATTAATATACTAGTTAAGTAGGTACATGATATAATTATTAGTTGAGATGTCACAGCACGTATAATCCATACTAAAATTAAATTCCGATTTCATAAATGAATTTAATTATTTTAACTCTCGTAATATTTTGATTCAATAAATATCTTAAAATTTTTATAAGCTTTTTATTTATCCATAAGAGACGATACATATGCTCTCGATATACTGGACCGGGAATCATTATTCTTGGTGTATGGAGCTGGCCTGCGGACCATTACCGGTAGACCGGGCACATATTCCAAACCCAAAAGACAAGAATGTCAAATTATTAACAAAATGTCGTGTGTATGAGCATAATCTAGGTTGGACCTTGTGCCGCTTGAACAATTTTATAATATACGAAGTTAACGAGGTGGACGGTTATTGCAGTAATAAGGCTCCAAATTCTGGTCTCGTTGCAATTCCTACGTGCAAAGGCAAAGATTTTAACAAGTCAAACGAAGTATTTTATATTTGGCACGATTTTGTTTGAAATGTTGTTCGCTAATTTTGTATTTAAAAATATTTGATATAAAATAAATAGTTCGCTGAATAATAGCTAAAGAGTGTTTGGTTCAGCTTTATTTAAAACTCGAGTTCGATGTATTTAAATTTAAAAAAATACTCAATTCGACTGAATTTGTTAATATTATTGAGATCACACTGAATTTATATAATATTAGAAATTTTTTTTAATCTTATACAAATTAAGAATGAGCCAAGTAAAAATATTAGTTTGTCAATGACACTCCCTTGATTCGAAAACATAGTGAACTAAACCCGAGTCAAACTCATATATTATAAATTTTGAAAAAATCCACATCAACCTATAATATATCAAAATTCGTCAAGCACTCAAATAAGCTCAAAGATGCTTGCTAAAAATAAAATCGAATTCAAAATATCCTTGTTCAGTTTAGCTCAGCTCATTTACACCCGTAACCATAATAAAGTGTAATTATACTAAATACGGATGGTGGTACGCGTTAATGAACCACTTCTAGAAAAAAATGCCGCCTTTGGTTTGTTTCATTTTGTAAGTGATATGTTTACTTCACAAACTTAACCCAAGCCTTTAACAAATCGCAACGATATATATATATATATATATATATAACGCAAATTTGAAAATATAATATGAGTTTTAAAAATAATGTCAACATAATGGAATAAAATTTAGAGAGCCTTATGTACATAAGTTATGCTTCACATATTTTATATGAGTTACACTTTTTATTTTGAATAATTTAGTGGGTCTACAATTCTAAAATTGCCTAGATAAATAAAATAATAAATAATAAAAATAATTATAAAATTTTCACAAAATTTAATATTTTTCACAATTTCATCTAATGACTAAATTAATTATAATAAAAATCAATTTAAAGCATATCTATTATCTTGTATATTTTTTGAAATTTAAAAATAGGTAACAATGATATTAAAAATGACAAAATTTTATCAACTTTCTATTTATGTACTTATTTTTAATATATATATAAATATTATTATGTAAAACTTACTAAAAGTATTTAAATTAAATATGTAGTGCATATAAACTAAATAAGTCGTAGCTCATATAAATTTTTCCTAAATTAAAAACATGATATGGGTTTTAAAAACATGTTTTGTTTGAATTGAATTGATGCAGTGGTAATGCCTCATTTTGACCTAACTATATTGTAATGTAGATCATAGTCACCAGGGTATTATACATGAACCAAGACATACAACAACTTACATGGTATTCACGTTCACCTTAAAAAAAATGAAATTTTGACTTTTTAATATGAAAAGCCTAAATTAATGAAAACCGTTAATTATAACTTGTGGCCAAGATATTCGGCCTGTCAAAAAATCACATATTCACGAATGGTTATTACAATGGGCAAGGTGGTTCTAAGGCAAAATGTGTTATTTGTTACAAACTTTTAATTATTTTTCCCCTTTTTTCAGAAAATTGTTTATATTGGTGTTATTATTTGATGGTTAAAGAGACTAACCATGTTTTATATCCATATATTCAAATCACAACAATGATTAGTTTTTCATATACGTGTATGCATGTGTGTTTGTGTGTGCAAGTGTGTTATATGACAAATAAGAGGTAGATTCATTGTATTTGAATTTTATTGATTATTTTCCCCATGAGTCATGTGATTGCACCGATCAGGGTTTATATAATTCAGATTTAAGTACAATTAATCTTCTTTTAATTGAAGATTATAGTCTTTTAACTGCATGCGTAGTATGCCACATGATTGTGATTTTTCTTATTTAATATTATGAAAAATGCACGACCAACAATAACACACTCAAGAAGCTGGGAGTTAGACACGGCAGTGCTAATAACATTGTTATTTGCTTGAATTATAGAAGAAGCTTGATTCGATTGGAACTGTACAATTAATATAATTACTTTTAAGTATGAAATTTTATCCCAGACAAATTGATTATGTTCTAAGTAATTGTTCAAATTTAATAGTCATGAGCTATAAACAGGCCGTATAAAAATATGAAATAAAGTTAGCTAGATTAATGGAACAGACAAGTTTGGATGGCTGGGATTATGGGTGCGTAGTTAAGTGCTGAAACCAAAGCAAAAATAAAAGGTAGTTATAAAAGAGTAGAATTATTCAATAAAACTTTGTCTTGGGTAAATTAAGGTAATATTAGACGATACATATAAGAGGGATATATATTATTTTGATGTCCTCATTCCCCTTAAATTTTCTCTTTACAAAACACCTAAACTTCATTTTTATCCCCTCATTTTTCTCCACCTATTATAGTGCCAAATCCCTTATTATATATTTAAATTCTAAACAGGGTTTTTTAACAAAAAGTATGTTGTCTATATTCTTTGTAATTTTTTTATAAGTTCAAATCAGGTAAAAGCAATTTAAAAGTCAAAGCATGTACCAGTTCATACAAGTACACCAAAATTAAGCTATTTCTTCGTTGGATTATATTTCAAATAAATTTGGTAATACGTGAACCATATCTACCTAAATTATGTATTGAGTTCGATAAAATCTTAAGGACGTGGACAAGTCAAAATCTATTTTAAATTTATACTCAAAAAAATATTCGGCTCGAAATAAATAATTTATTCAAAACAAACTTGAATTAAGAAGTATTTGGTTTGGTTCGAAACTCAGAGATCGATATGTTCAAACTCAAAAAAATAATCGGTTCGTTAATATTATTAAAGTCACATCAAATATAGCATTATAAAGAAAATTTTAATGTTATATAAGTTGAGTACGAGTCAAACACAGATATTTATTTGACTCAAAAATATAACAAGCAAAACACAAATCAAGTCCAAATACTATTAATTTTGAAAGAGCTTAACTCGATCTATAAAATATTAAATTCAACCAACATTTAAACAAGTTTAAATATATTTATTAAAAATTAAGTCAAATTAAAAAATATTCTGATTTAGCTTGACTTTGGATCAGCTCGTTTACTACTTTATAAAATCCCACCCTTGTGTAGGTAAGGGTGTAAACGAGCCGAGCCGAACCGAGAAAGGGTGTGCTTGAGTTTGGCTCGTTATAAAATGAGCCAAACCGAACTATAATATTAATGAACCGAGCTTTAATATAAACGAGCCGAGCCGAGTTTGTTTAAAATTTATGGTGTTTGGGCTTGATTCGAGCCGAGTTCGAGCCAAATTCGAGCCGAGCTCCGGCCGAACTCGAACCTAGCGAATATTTATGTGCTCAACTTATATAAGATCAAAAAAAATTTTAAACATTATATAAGTTTAATATGACCTTAATAGTATTTACGAGACTAGCCGAGTCGAACATTTTTTCGAGTTTGAACACATCGAGTTCGAGTTTCGAGCCAAGTCGAACTGAATACTCCTTTGCTCAAGCTCTGTTCGTTGTTCATCGAGCTTATCTATTTTGAGTCAAGTATTTTTTCGAGCACAAAATTAACGAGCACAAGCCGAGCCGAGCTAACGAACGGGGTTGGATCATTTACACCCCTATGTGTAGGTCAGGAAATTTAAACATAGGTTAATTAATTAAATTTAACTTAAGAAATCAGTTTTGACCACTCCTCCTTTCCCTGAAAAAAAAACAAAAAAGCCAAAAAATCGCTCCTTTTCTCCCCTCTTTCAACTCTTCCTCCCTCCCATTTCTCTCTCTCTCTCTCTCTCTCTCTCTCTCTCTCTCTCTCTCTCGATCCCACATCCAATCCTCCATTACCCACCTCGGCCTCCAAATCCCCGTTATTGATCAGAAAGTTGCGATCTTTATCTTTCTCGGCGGGGATAGAGGTGGGGGTGGAGATCGCCATTGCTGAAAGTTTTACTTTTTTTTTTTTTGAATGGTGGTGTTGTGATGTTGTGGGAAGGAGTTGGTTTCTGCATGCCAAGATGACCAACATCGGCCGGGAAGCTTCCAAGGTGAGTTATTGTGTTTTTTTTTGGGTGTTTGGTTGTTTTTCTGCTTCGATTTTGTGTTTGTGATTTTTCTTTTTTTCTTTTTTTGATGGCGGGAAGTTGTGGAAGAGGGTGAAGGCGGAGACGGTGGTTGAGGTCCAGCTTTTGCTTGAGAAATGGAAGCTTCTCCTGGCAGGATTGGTGTTTCAGGTTTGATTTGTTTTGCTTCCTTTTGTCATCACGATCAAAGTATTAATTTTGTTTTTTTTTTTTGCTTTTTGGTTCAATCTCGAATTGTTTGAGCGATTCTAGATTTTTTTCAGTCCTTGCAATCATTTTTGTGGGGGTGCATGCTTGATTTCTGATCACTTGAGTTTTTTGTGATTCGTTTATAGAGAATTCAGTGGGTTTTGGTTTTTTTTTTTTAATTGGGAGTGCAGATCGTAAATCATAGTTTTTGTCGAAGCGGTTGATTTGTTCTATGTATAATACCTGCAACTTTTTTTTATGGGTTTAATTGGTTTTTGAAGAAAGCTGGCCTGTTATGTGAAAAATTAAGACTTTAGCCAATATTTCTCGCCAAATTTCAGGTTGTTTACTTTAATGGGATCTCGGCAGGATTTTTTATTTTTTTGGTTTGGGAACGTTTTTTACATGATTGAAAAAGGTTGCTGTGAGTTTTTTTTTTTGACCTTTTTGTTGACGTCAAAATATACTAATTACAGGATGTTCCATTATAAAAGATAAAACAATATTCCATATCTTTACCCATTTGGTCTCGAGCCATTTTCATTCAAGCAAATGAATGAATCCTCTATTGTTATGTTAACTTCTGTCGATTTTTTAATTTTCGTTCAAGTTATAATTTTAAACTCATCTTATACTTTTATTAGGTAGACAATGTGCAAATGCTTTCTGGAGCTTTTGTATCTTATTCCTTATTGAGTTTTTTTTTTTTTTGGTTATCCTAACCTAATGTATAAGCCATTGTTATAGTTTTAGTTCTTGCGTCTAACTATGATGTTTAACCTATTTTTTTAATATAAAAATGGTGGTTTTTCAATATTTTTCACAGTATATTCATGGACTGGCTGCACGAGGTGTGCATTATTTACATCGACCTGGACCAACACTGCAAGATATTGGCTTCATGCTCTTGCCTGTGCGTATATTTTTCTATTGTTAGAGCAATTTGCCATTTAATTTCGTGTCTTAAGGCTCATTGTTTTATATAGATTTATAGTTTGGTTTGATTTAATCATTAAATTGAATCTTAACCCTAGCGACATGAATCACCTGTTAGCTTGTGGATTTTTTTATTTCCCACATTGTTTTATTAATTCAGGAACTTGGACAAGAGAGAGCATACATCAGTGAGACCTTGTTCACATTTGTGTTTATTTCATTTGTCTTGGTAAGGATTCTATAATATTCACATTTCATCATTTATTTGCGTTTTGATTATTTCTTCTTATGGTATGTGGATAAACGAGTTGCTGTCCATAAAGTGGAGGTTATTAACTTTTTGGGTTCTTAATTTTTGAATAAGTTTTTTATATTTGTTCACAGTTATCATCAATTTTTATTTCGTTCTAACGTTTTGTTTCCGTTGCTGTACAGTGGAGCTTTCATCCTTTTATTGTTAAAAGCAAGTTCTACACTGTTCTGTTGTGGCGCAGGGTTCTTGCTTTCCTAGTTGTAAGTATTTATGCAAACATGGCAATCGGATTCATGAATAATTCAATTATACATATGCCATACGATGGAGTTATAGAGTATGCATATTGAGATGATATCTCCCTAAATACAAGCATTGTAAGTGCTGTTCTGTGGGGCCATATGATGTGTAATATGCACTTGTTAGTTTTCTTTTTAATCCATGCTCTGCTGTGTGCCGTGGGCAAAAGTGCTACTCTCAATAAGGAAACATGCTTTATGGCTATCTGAAAATTATGCTGTTTCTAAAGAGAAAAAACAATACTGTTTCCATTTACCTAACGGCTGGTTTTAACTTTTATCCAGGCTTCTCAAATTCTTCGAATCATAACATTTTATTCGACTCAACTTCCTGGACCTAACTATCACTGTCGTGTGGTATGTCTTTCTCTTGCTAATTGTATGACAGTGTCATAGATGATATTCAAGTGCTTCGTGTGTGCTTTAAAGAAAACATGCTTGACCGTTATGGAATCGGTTTCTTTTCATATATCCAGGGCTCAAAACTTGCTAGATTGCCTCGACCTGATAATGTCTGGGAGGTTCTTCTGATTAATTGTAAGTGGAACTCTGCCAATGCCTGTTTTGAGAGTGTTGTTTTTATCTCTCCTTATGATCATATTCGTACTGACCTTGCAGTTCCACGTGGTGTGATATATGGATGCGGTGATCTGATTTTTTCATCGCACATGATATTTGCACTGGTTTTTGTGCTTACATATCAGAAATATGGTAGTCGCAGGTAATTTTAGCTATTTGGTATACATACTTAGGTCTGCATCATCATTTATTATTGAACTGGGTGTGTGTGTCTCTTCTATAACTGGAATTTACTGCTGATGAAGTTCATTTGGTCCCGTTGCATTTCCTTGTAATCTGGAGGCTCTTTAATCCTAGCCAATGTTTTTTCTTTTGATTTGAAGTTTATTTTATGGATAGTAATTTGCTGCTGATATTGAACTTTTGCATGCAACCAGGTTTATTAAGCAGGTTGCGTGGCTAATTGCAGTTGTTCTAAGTCTTTTGATTATTGCTTCAAGAAAGCACTACTCAGTTGATGTTGTAGTGGCATGGCACGTACTTTATTTTCCTTTCCATTTTTGTTTTCTCCAAATGTGCATTAGTGGTATGGGCGAATCTGATTATTGTATGGCTTCATCAGGTACACGGTGAATCTGGTGGTATTTTTTGTTGATAAGAAATTGCCAGGTCTAACTATTTTTGTTGGTGTATCTTCCTCTTTCTCTTTTTCGAATTGCTAGATTATAATTGTGGCATTTACAAGGGCTGTTTGTCAATGCAGAAATGCCTGATCGGAGTAATGGACCTTTATCTCCAACGCTGCCTTTGAGTTCCAAAGACAGAGACAGCAGATTGAAAGAAGAGAACATTAAGCTCTTAAATGGCAATTCAGGGGAGACAATCGACTGGGTTAGCACAAAATCCTAGCTCTTAAAACTTTTATCACAATTACGCCTTTTGCTGAGAAAATTTGTTACTTGCTTAGTGATCTGAAAGGGCTTCCCTTGGGAGAGGGATACATTAATACAACAGCCAAGTGTAAATTTACAACCTGTGGCCAGTTAGACTCCGATTCATATGTTTAGTTTTAGCAGTGGAGATTGTTTTAAGATTAGGAAAATTTTGAGACTTGGCATTTTCTATTCTTTTTTGTGGTTGCTAACTACTGATATGCATTTCAGAGGCAGAGGCTACCGATCAATGGGAAGCATTTGGAGGATGGAAATACAGTCCATTCAGAGGGCCTGATGAACGGATCATAGAATTCTTGGATGCACATTCATGGTGTTGCTTTGAGAATTGTTATTTCTATTTGGTTAGTTCCACAAAATGGGCTCTAAACTCGTATATCATCTTGGAAGGGGGAATAGAAAATAGGAAAAAAAATTTCTCAATTTGTTTAAATTTCGTGTTTGCCTTTCTTGCCATTGATTTCCTCACATCCTGCACAACTCCACCTGATTTAAGCTAGGAAGCAGGATGGGTCTTTCGCGAAACGAGTAGTATCCGATGAAGCTATTTTGACAAACGTAAAGTCCTTATTAAGATTGTCGTTGCAGCAATCTTATGAAGCTTCGTCCGAAACACGCATGTAGTGTTGGAATGTTGGCTTGGGCTTTAAGTAGAATCAAGAATGGTAGCAACGCGGTCTGAAATCCCTACCCCTTCCCAGTTTCTTTGAAGGTGTGGCGTAGTCTTCGTCTGCTGCGTTAAACGCGAGATTGGGCTGGCATGGGTTTTTCGGGTTTTGTCATGCGAAGTCGTTGGTGGATTTCATGGAATATAACAAATAAATTCATCTTTGTTTTCTATTGTAAAATTCGATTTTGTGGTTGTAGATTAATGCAAATTAGTCGTGAGTCCAACATTGTAAGCATGGGCAACTTGGTTTTAAAAAATAAAAATGAAAATAAAGGATGGGCAACCTGGAAGGCATCGAATATGTCTCCGTAATGGGACACATGTTGTGTTCATCTGGCAACAACTCCAGCAACTTTGTATTTCCATCTTTTCCTCATGTTGGATTAAAAAGAAAAAAAAAAGAAAATAGTGCTGCCTTATCTTTTAAAGGGAAAAAAAATGGTCACATCCAAGCTTCAGGATAAAAAAGCAAAAACTGTCTCATCCATACCGAGGGAGTATGCATTGTTTGTCTAGGACGAAAGTTTTCAATCAAACCGAACGGAATTGAGTTTGGCCAATCCGGAGGAGAACGAATGTTTTGAAATACTGTGTATAATATATATTTATATATAATAAGTATTTATATTAAATATATTAATTAGTAAAGTCCTTTTAACTGGAGCAAAATTTATCAACTTATTAGGAATTTTAATTTGGATAGTTTTCCCAATAATAAACAAAACATAAACATCTTACATTAAGTAAGTATTTATAAGTCTATAAAACTATTATACTCAGACGGTTGAAAGCTGCGCTTTAATGGATCACGTCAGCAGATTAAATGATGGAGCTTACATAGTTACATACATTGATCCGAGTCATCGGATGAGCCGACTCCGGCCGAACTTGGTTTTCATGGGGTAGGGTACGATGCAAATTGGAAAGTGACAAAGGACGAAGTGGTGAACAGTTGCCAATTTTATTGTTTGAGGTTTATTTTAATTCGATTATTGTATATTGTTTAATTTCTATAAATATAAATTATATGTATACTCTGTTGGGTTAATCCCACATCCCATTTGGAGGCAACCGGTGACTTGTATATAGGCTAATAGGAAAGCCTTAATTCTCAAGTTAGCTTTTGGATTAAAAGAGACCCATGAACCTGTTGCAAGTCACTTTTGGGGCCCGAACGGCCCAACATACTCTACATATGTTAATTGTGTTAATTGCACTTATGCCACTGGAGGCTACGATTTGTTAATACTGGATTTTTTATTGATATGAATGGAAATATGTAGCAGTTAGCAATTAGCATATAATGGAAGTATATACTAACGTTAATGGAAAACATGTTAATGGAATCACTCAGATTTTCTTGGTTTTTGGTGATTTTTTTTTCTGTTCGTTCTACTCTCTATATTTGCGGGAGAGGTAATTTATTTGTGTCCTTTTGCGTTAAGTCGATTTAGAGATTTATTAGATTTGGTTGTCTGGTAGTTGCACTGTTTGTCTACAGGTCTCAATTTGTTATTGAATTTTTTGGTAATGAATGAAATGAAAAAAACTAGTTGGAGCTCTGTCCATCTTCTTTTTTCATGTTGACTTATGTTTGAATTTATTTGTCTGGATCCTATTCTGCAATTGAATTTTGAATTGATGGGTATTAGTTGCGTATTATTTGTCTACAGGATACAATTTGTTGTCAAGTTTTTGGTTGAATGGATGGCTCAATAGAATTTGTGACTGATTCGATATTGTTCAAGATTGATAAATTTGATGGCAAAGGTAAGTTTGTCATATGGTAATCAAGAATAAAAGACATTTTGGTACTACTAGGGCTACATCGGGCTTTATCAGAGAAGCAGAATTCAATGGTGGATGATGATTGGGGTGATCTTCAAATGAAGGCAGCAAGCACCATAAGATTTTGTTTAACAGATGATGTTTTGTGGAATGTGCTGCATGAGAGAATGGCTTCGAGGCTATGGTCGACGTTGAAAAGTTTATACATGCCTAAGCAGTCTACCAGGTTGTTTCTTAAGATGCAATTGTATGGGTTAAAGATGGATGGAGGAGATATTAAGGCTCACATTAGTATTTTCCGCAGCCTTCTTCGTCAGTTGTTTGTCATTGGGGTAAAAATTGAAGATGATGACAGTTTTTTTTTCTGCTGATAGCTTCACTGCCACCATATTATGACAATTTGGTGAATAGGTTGATTGCTCAGATGAAGATCATTGATATTGAGGAGGTCATTGTTGGGTTGTCCCTCCTCTGGAAATACATGAACTTACAACCTTGTTTTGAATAAAAATTCAGATTTGTAGATTTTGTTTGTTGAAAGGAATAAAAGCAACGTACGACGCTTTTCTTTTGGGGTTTTTGGCTTTTCTAGTTTTGGAGAAAAACTGTTGCTGCAAAAGGAGGAAGAAAATTGTGTGGATTGAAAAAAGGTGAATTTTTTGTTGAGATTCGGTTTGCAATCGTCAATGGTAACTTCACCAAGTTCTTATTTGTAATCCCAAAATATTTCTTTTCTTTCTTGGTTAATACCAATTTTGTAGAAAGTACTATCAATTGGTATTAGGGAGTTTGTTCTCATGTGGATCTATTCTGTATCAAACTTGTGATATAGTGAATTTGATCTGGTTGTTTGCCCCGTGGTTTTTTCCCCAAATTTGGGGTTTTCCACGTAAAATTTGGTTTGATCTCTATATTTTTATTGGTATTTCTCATCTTTATATGTTGAAATAGGGGATTTGTATTTGGTTTATTCTGGTTAATCCCAGTCATTGCAACCATATTGTCATTTGAGGAAACTAAGAAGAAAAATGCTAAATGTTTGGTTAGAGTTCAAAACAAAACAAGGCCATGTGACCACTGACAGAAAGCATACATGTGACAAGGTAGATGCTGCTTGCGTTTAACTTGAATTTCCTAAAGGCGAATTTTAAGGAGTAATTTTAGGAACTGCTGTCTCTTTGCAGGTTAAAAGTTGCATTAGGTGTAAGATTTTCTTGGCGTGGGAGATAGGAGATGGAGGAGAAAAACTGATTGATTTTGCTCTTAGCGTTTTTGAGGATGTTTATGACCACTGCATAACAGCTTGTTGAGGTTTTAATAAGAGTGCACATTGATCACTTTCTCAAACAAACATTGGTTTTTATTATTGGCTTATGTGGTTTCATTTTTGCTGGGTCATTTTCATGTTTATTCTTTGAATGTCATGAGAAGTAAAAATTACCAGTGACAGCAATACACATCTTTGAACCTCTTTTTAATTTCTTGGTCCATTGTTCTGAAACACTGACATCTATAGCTTGACGAAGCGGGGACTAGGTATTACAAGTGCAGTTACAAGTAGTTCCATCATTTATCTTAGTGCCGGTCAACATATTCTCCAAGAGTAGAATGCTTAAAGAGATCCGATTCATTGATCATAGTTTGATGAAAACTAGGAGTTTGAAGTAGGATACTACAACTCTGTGTGCTTTTTGTTATCAAGATTATGCTTCGACTCAAGACTAGATTCAATTGTTAGGATTCCGAAACGATGTGGACTTTACCGTTATCAATTGACTCTGTAGATTTTCAATGGTTTTCTGAAACCTTAGTTTGATGGGCATGTCTTTGGTGTCTGATATTTTTGGTTGGCTTGTTTCTTACTTTGGTTATACATTTTCTTCAGGAAAAATCTGGCCAAGCACCATACTATGCCTATAGCTTTTATTACTATTTTTTCTCATGCAAAGTGAAGCATTATTTTGTGTAATGAGTACAAAAGAGAATTGCTTAATGCTTGTTGACTTCTCTTATTACTGCTAGTCTTGGAGTGGTATAGAATGCTGTGCTTGTGCTTGTTTGGACTTTTACCCAGGTCTTTGGAATTGAAGGAGTCATCCAACATGCTGCTAAATAACAAAAAATATTCTCATTTCTGTGTATAAATCATATAGGAGATTGAATAACCTCCTCAACAGTACAATAGTAGATGTTTTAGTGCATTTGGTGTTTATAATATAAATATGTAATATGTAATAAGAAGAATGGCAAATAATACTCTTCTTCTGTCTCTCAAGGGACGATCAAACATATACTTTCATCCATATAAAGTAGTCTTTTTCATCTGATCAACAGCGCTTGTCATTTGATTCGTCAATAAGGGGATGGAGCAGCAGCACTGTAAGAAGACGTATAAAACAAAGGACTGGCATCAGGGCCTTCTGCCGCACCTGAGCTCATTAGCTCTGCCATTGCTCGGCGAGGGTTCAAGCGTTGAGCCTTGCACAGATCAGGCAAGAAAACACCTGCAACACATCAAGATAATCAACATTGGTGTTTTGCAGAAACTTGAATGATTATTCTCTACTTGTGCATGAACTCCATAATGCAACGAGAGGATAGAGTACCTTCTCCCGCGGCGAGATTGAAGTAGAGGTCGACAATGTTGGGGCAGTTCTGGTAGCATGAAGGAGAGCAGAGCTTGGCAGTGAACTGGGGCTCCATGAGGGAGTCGGAGGAGATGCCGGCGGCCTTCCTTTCGACGCCACAAGCCTCGACACAGCCGTCGGTTTCGATGTACTCCGCCATCTTCTCCACCACCACCTCCGAAGTTCTGCACTGGTATTCAATCTGGCCGTTGTTGGTCGCAGAGTTCTCGAGAAGACACCTCTTCCCAGATGATGATATGGAGAAGGAGCACACCTCTGTTGGCAACTCCTCGCATATTATCTCAGCTGCCAAACATAAATTTAGATTGTTTAGTTCAACCAACCACTCGTCCTAAAAGTTTATACTGTTAAAAAAAGTCTATATCATCATATTTTGGATTAGTTCTTCCCTTTCTCGAGCATTTGACATGATAAAGAGCATATAATATAACAGTGAAAACAGGAGAGAAGAAGGGGTTTGTGTTAGTCAAATACCAAAAACTCCATGGAAGCAGACACAGAGGCAGAGGAGAATGGCAAGCATTGTCTTGGCAGAGGAGGCCATGGTATCAGCAATGTCAAGCTTCTTGGATTCGGATTCCCTCTAAGTGGGTGTTCAAGTTTGTAAGTGGGAAAGGAACACAATGGAGAAGCGTTGTACAATGAGGGCGGTTATATAGAAGATTGTAGGAGGCATCCCAGAAAAGAGGAATGGCTGAAAAGCTGGCATGTCTATTTTCAGAGCCTGTTTCTATATAGTGTAGGGACAATTGTATGGTGGTTAAGTCCAATTTTGTGGCCGCGGTTGGCTCCTCCTCTCCCCCTAAACCCCATTGCTGCCTTATTTTCTTTTCTTCACGCTTGCTTTTCTTAGACCTTAGATTTCACATCTCATGTGCATGGGCAGTTTCTAGAAATCCATGTTATAGAGATCGAGTTTGGTACGTAGTTGAAGGGTCTACGCTTACTATGTACAGGACACAACGTTTGCTTGCAAACAGTTGTGAGAATTAACAGTAGACCTTTGATCTACCATTTCTTGATTGAATCAAATGTGAAGAATACTTATAAATGAAGTTGAATCATCTGTCAAAAAACACAGAATTACATGTCGAACTATGATAATTTCAAAGTGATGGACTATACTTTACCATTGCCAACATGGTCGGTCATACATAAATGAATATTTCAACATGTCCAACAGATTACTCAACCTCAACACAGGTGTGGCCGAGATCATGAATAAGATGGGACGACTAGGACTGGTAGCGGCCGTCACGCAGGAACACAATGCAATGGTTGAATACATAATAGTTGTAGTTAAACATAAAAGTAGGCAGTAAGAGAACATGTCATCGTATGCTTTCTTTGAGCATCACCATCACGTTGAGGAGCTTCTAGTTAGTGTAAACACAACAAACGGCGGTTGAAACGTAGGCAGTCATGCATGGGGGAAGCAACGTCGAGCATGAGTGTGCTCAAGGGTATGCCACTTCGGAGGTTGAAAAATCAAAGTCTAGAAATCTTCTAGTCGTCCGGTCGCTTGGCTACATCAATTTGATCGTATTCCTGTTCATTAGTAAGCATTTAGCATTGCGGAGAAATTGGAAGTTAGGCACTCGACTTCATCAACGCAAAGGTTTAGCGGAAAGATTTGTATAATGATAGGAATGTGTACATTTGGATGGTTGGGAATAAGTTTGAGGGGGCAAAGCAATGTGGCCACAAAGAGACGAGTGTGAGAGAGTTTCAATGGCGGCTTTTTGAAAGAGTCAGCATATAATTCTTGACATATGTGAGATATTTCCTTCAAGTCTTCAACATTAGGTTACATACCGACAAGATTTTGCCCAAAATTAGCGCAATTAACTGGTAATGAAAACAAGGTAAGAAACAATCACAAAAATTATTTGGATTAATGATCATATAGAGAGAAGAATACCTTGCGGTAGAAGACTCCTAATCTCCTAATTAATAGTAGTAATCGATCTTAATTGTTTCATCTCCAGGTTTTTCCACAATAACAATTAGAGACTTGAATTATCTACCTTTTGATTCCCTATAATAATAGATAAAAACTGTTCATACGAGTGAGAGAAACCATCAATAGCCTTTCAACTCGCTAATCTACCAATTAGTCAATCTTATTTTTTTAGCCTTTACAATCCTATATATAAGAAAACCCATACCCTTTAAGAGGGATCCATACCTCTAAGAAGGTTATGGTCGCTAAAAAATAGTTGGAACTTATTCTAAAAAAGGCGCAATTATAGTAAGCATCTTTTCATTAAACAGTGCAATTAAGGTTAACTAAATGGAGCTTATAAAAGCGTCTACGATGTTGCAATTTTTAAAAATTTTCTATAAATGTTAACTTATCACTTGAATTTGTGTTACATATTGAATTACCATTTTACTTAATTAAGTTTATAAAAAAATATCATTTGAATTTTCCTTCTCTTTTTTTTTTCTTTGCTCGTAGACATATGGTCATATGGCATTTTTGCTTTCGGTGAGTTTCAAACTTGGGCATTTGGCTCTAATATCAAATTTAATTTGTACTTTTCCTTAAAACTAAAACCTACATATTTTTTAATATTCCTAATTAATCACCAACAACAAAAAAATATTTAATCCCACATAAACCGTGAAAGAGATTGATGACTTGTATACAAGTAATAAAAAAATCTTATTCTTTAAGTTAATTTATAAATTAACAAAAACCTATGACATTTATTCTTAGTCTTGTTTGGGGCCAAAGGGTACATAAGTGATATCAAAGCCATTGGTGGGATTATTGCTTGTCAAGATTGTGGAAAGTTTTCCTAGGCTCTGATATTGTTAAAGGGATATCATCAAAATGATGATAAGTATGTTGTAATAGCCCGCCCAAAAAATGTTACGTAATGGGCTAAGTCATTTCTTCAAAATAGTGAACTAAAGTTATAGATATATAGTTCATTCTCATTGGTATTATATATTATACTAGGTTTATGAATTTCATAATCAACCCACCTTACGGAATTTCGTTTCCAAAATTCATTACATTGTTAGCCCCAACTCACGACTTTCTTTGACTTATGACCGACAGTCTAACCAATATCCCTAGTCCAACCCACTATCTAACATGGACTAGAAGGCTCTGATATCATTTATAATAACCCGGCCCAAAGTACAATGTAATGAGCTAAATCATTTTTTCAAAAGTGGTTAATCAAAATTAAAGATCTATAGTTCATTGTTACTTATAAATAAGATGTTACCACATTAAGTATTAGATGTGGGATATTGTATAATTCACAATTCACAACTAAACTGATTAGTTTGGTTTGGTTTTAACCATGGTTGCAGGAATTGGAATCGGAATCGGAATCGGTTTTCCAATGATTCGGAATTGGAATCGAAATCGGTCTGAATCGGCCAAAAATCAGTTTTTTTGAATCGGTCAGGAATCGGTCTGAATCGGAATCGGAATCGGTCCGAATCGGTTATATAAAAATATATATTGACAATTTATAACATAAATATATAAAAATCATATATTGATGTTATTTTGATATTATTATGTGTATTATAGTTTATTATATTTTTAATATTTTTTTTGGATTTTTTTAAATTATTTTTAATTAATTATTATTTTATATTCGAGTCAAACTCGAATCAATTTTTAATTACGAGAATGCCACCCCTCTCCCTCACCTCCACCCCGTCACTGCAGCCGCCCTGCCCCGCCCCCCTTCCCACCCGCCCCCATGGTCGCGCGCCCCGGCCCCCGCCCCCCCCGCCCCCCCGGCGGCCCGCCGCCTCCCTACC
>JAVDBV010085502.1:22960-36547 GCA_032619315.1 Piper longum | reverse complement strand
CTTATTGCACTTTTAGGGGAAACTCTGTCCGATTTTCTGTAGAAATAGATATTTTTCTTTGGATTTCTTGTTTATTGTGTTGTTCTGTTTTTGTTTGCATATCATAGCATGCATGTAGGGCCACGTTAGAACCCAAACATATCATCCATGTCTGCATGGTTGCATCTCCGACTTAAGACGCTGAGGGTAGATCCGGGGCGGCTTAACTGAATCTAGTAGATTAGCGAACGGTTCGGTCGCCGGTGACACTTTTGGGTCGGTTCGCGGGTGAACCTAAACGAGGTGTTACAGGTAGAGTTCCTATTATATAATTATTTTGTTTGGTGTACTAGTTAATTATATTAAATCTCTTTAATTTTGAACACTAGTTCACTATCCTTTATTAATATAATTTTATATGTATTAAACTTCATGAATTTCTTAATCATTCTTAATCCCTCCTTTGATATATAAATTATTAATAATTTTATATGTATTAAACTTCATAAATTTCTTAATCTTTATTAATCCCTCCTTTGATACATGAATTAAATTAACCCAATAAGTTTTTTACAATTCGTACGAACACTTAGTATTTAATTTATAAATGTATTTTATATATCCCCTACAAGCAAAATATGATCTATATGGTACTCATTTAATTGTCTTGACACGATTTCTCCCTTCAAACATCACCACATGCTAATAATTAAACAAATAAATTAAACACAATATAAGAGTTCTTTACCCAGAAAATAGGATTTTTATTGATATTACAAATTGGTGAGAAAATAAAAAAAAATTATTAGAAAATAAAAATTTTCATTAAAATATCAAAATTACCTTTAAAATAAAAATTAAAAAAAAATTCTTTAAGAGAAACCATGTGGGCTGCAATTTGGTTGCCCTCAGCTATGGGCAATTAAATTTGGCAGCCCCATTTTTGTAAAAACAAAAAAATAGTTTCAAAACTCCTGACAATGAACGCCCGGGTCGGGGCGGATATAAGCCACCGTAATATTTTTTTATTTTTTTTCTTTTGTCGAAGATGGGTGGGTTGCCCGGTCCGTCAATTTTTTTTAAAAAAATATTTAAGGATAATTTTATTTATTTTTATTAAATTCTCATTTTTTTAATAATCTGTTTTAATTTTTCTACCAGTAGGTAATATCAATTAAAAATATTTTTTCCTATAAAAGGAAGAATAATTAAATTTTAATTAACATAATTATTAAGCTATTAGTTTAAGATTCATCTAGGAAGCAAAAGTTTACTCCATAAAAATAAATTTACGGAAACAGGAAGCCTACGCACTACATACACGCCGTGTTAAGCTTAAACAAAATAATAAACTCTGAATAAAATAAAGATAAGATAAGCCTCTCCTGAGTCCTGACCATGGCCGCCGCCACTGCCTTCTCCACTTCATGAACATCGCGCCCGCTCTTTCTGATCTCGTCTTCTCTCCGCCACCACCGATTAGTGGGAGCCCATCACCTCCTAATTGTCTTCCCCATCCACAGACGGCAAAGGAGGAGAAAGTGCTACCTTTCTATCCACCGAGTTCTCAGGCGAGTTCCCCCCCGGCCAGGTCAACCAGATTTTCACGGCAGGCAAGTTTTACCCCCTTTCCCCCTCCTCCGTTAGTTTCCCATTTCGCCGGCGGTTAAATCGCCGACTAACCGGTGACATTTCGCCGATATACGAGTATTGCTTGCGGGTGGGTGGACTTCGTGTTGTCCGCCAGCCCACTCTCCATTGCAAGCCGTGGCTTAGTTGTTGTTCAGAGCAGTTTGATATTCTTTTGTATTAGTTTTCTGTTAATGGTAGCGCGTCACAATTGATTTGAAATGCCTTCAAAGGGAGTGATTTTTCACTTTTTACCATTTATGCAGAGATTAGACAATGAAAGAATTCGATGTGAATGGATCACCCCTCTCTCTTGCGCTCTTCACTGATGTGACCAACAGCAAGTAAGCCCTCTCACCGAGACTATGCATACAGTGAGTATTTTGTTTGAACATACTGAATATTTGTTGCTTTGGCATTCTAGGGAGCTCCTGCACTTGATGCAAGCTGGCACATTGGAACCGGAAGCGGCATTTTTTAATGCATCACTTGTTAGCTTTATCTAATTGCTTCCTTTTGATGTTACATTTTTTTTTTTATGACACCTAAGCGCTAAGTAATTTTTAGCTGAACCAAATTATAGAACAATATTCATTTGGGGGATGCAGATTCCCGACGTGTTTCCTGTTCTTGCTGCTGCCTACAAGTCTCTGGTGGCAAAATCTAGGGGAGCGCTTATCACACGAACTCCCCATTCAGAACTTGTATACAATTATTCAGGATCCAAGCATGTATGTTCCAACTACCTAGTTTACGGCTTCACTCTTCTGGGCAACTTCTAATCTGATACATTTCTCTTATTTTCTAGATATCTGAATCTTTGAAGAGATGTGGCATATCAGAGACTTCCAACTATGTACTAGCCGCTCGCTTTGGTGCTTCTTCAGATGACGTAAGTTACATCGTTTAAGCATTTGTATGTTATGGAATTGATGCTTACAACTCATACTTTCCGTTCTGCCTGCTCCTGTTTACGTGTTATGAAAAATAGTTTTCCAAATGTCAGATTTTGAAATATTGTTGCATAAACAAAACCAAATCTCTTTCAGTCCTATTGTTATAGCAGAGGTGTATTTCCTGCGCTGTTTTCTGCTCTAGACGTGAATGACTTTTTCATGGAATGATGCTATGTATTCTTCTAGCTGCTGATAAGGAATGACATACCTTTCTTCAGATGAAAGCTGTTCAGATGCTTGTCAAGGGAAAAGAAGTTGATTTAGAAGAATTAGGAGGGCGAGCCGATAAAGCCCAGATACAGAAGGTATTGAACTCCTTTCTCCAATTCGGCATTTTCATGTATTTGTATCTAATGGTATTTTTATTTTCAGCATTATAAGATATCGGGACTGGAGTTATCAATATCTTCTTTGTCGGACTCTATCACTTGTCGAATTGCCGGACGAGATGCATTATGATGATTCTACTATAATTCATCGTGTACTCCATATGTGTGAGATAATTATTGATTGTCATATTTATCTGAAACCAATAAACTTTTTTTTTTTAAGCAAAAAACTGTTTGTCTTTTAGTTTTTGCATTATTATGAATTGCAAAGGTTTCTGTTGGATTGGCTGTTTCAGCCTGGTTATTATCGATTATCATGAGAAATGCTGACTCGTCTACGGATGCTACAAAAAGCCGAAGATGGCATTGACATAATTAAATTTAAGTTATTGGTGACAGAACTTGATATTACAATATGTTAGTTAGACTGGTTATGATAAGGGTGGCTGGGCACCAATTATAGTTCATGAGTTTGTTATAAATTGATAAATTAATAAATTAACATTCAAAGCATATTCATATTGTTATATCTTGTGCAAAATTTTCCACGAATAAAAATGCATATATGCTGATGAAACGAATTGAGTTAGAGACTTTGCTTTTGCATTCGTCCATGGAGATGTGAAAAAGACAAGTAAGAACTGAACTTTTTTTTTTCTGAAACAAATTGAGCAAATCGAAATCACTTCAGCTAATAGTTCATAAAAAAAATTAAAAAAAATAAAAAACAAACAAAAGAAAGCTAGACCTTGGGTGTTCAGTTTTATTGTCTAAAGATGGTTTTTAGAAAATCTTAAATTTATAACAATAATGATTAAAGAGCGTGGACAAAACGTTAGCATAATATCAAGTTGTAAAGATATTCTTTTAACCCTTTCACAAAATATTAGAAAATAAAAAAATGAGGGTTGGTTCTTTTTCTTTTTTTCAAATACTTAGAATAAAACTATGTCAATAATTATAATTGTCAAATGTTATTTTGTGAGTTCTATCACTTTTATATTATAATAAAGATCTTTGCGATAATTTTTTCTTAGAATTTCATATAAAATTTTATGTTTCCCTCAAAACTTGTTCTTATGAAAGGGGCGTGTCACCAAAATATTAGACTCAAGATCAAGGGGAAAACTGAAAGCTGTACTCGTTCTTAATCATGTTTTCAATGACAGTTGGGAGATTCAAGAATTTGGGCCTCTCAAACATTTTAATTACATATACAATGCCTCGAACGTGAACAGACCATGGTTGAAGGAATCGGAATCGGAATCAGCCAAAAATCGATTTTTTTAAATCGGTCAAAACTCAGACTGAATTAGAATCGGAATCAGAATCGGAATCAGAATCGGTCCGAATCGGTTATATAAAAATATATATTGACAATTTATAATATAAATATATAAAAATTATATATTGATGTTATTTTGATATTATTATGTGTATTATAGTTTATTATATTTTTAAATTATTTTGAATTTTTTTAAATTATTTTGAATTAATTATTATTTTATATTCGAATCGGATTAGAGTAAATTTTTAATTACAAAAATATCATCTAACATGTCCGACCAATTCAGCGTCGCCGGTGAATCTCCATCGCCGTCGCCGCTGCCGTCGCCGACGGCGAAAACGGTGGTGCTAGAGTTTCTTCAAGAGGGCAGTGGAATAGGCCGAAATGATACTGGTACAACCCGAAAATTGCGACAAAGATCGCAAATTTATTATCAATTTCAACTGTTCAATCGGTCGGAAACAAATAAATCAATGTAACAGAATCATAAAAAAAGCAAACTACTACTCAGAGGAAGAACTTGATCGAAACAGGGAAAGAAGGGCCGAGAGCTTTGATTGTATTGTGTACCTCCGAAGAGCTTGAATGAGGAGAAGGTGAGGGCGGAGAAGAGGGGGGAGAAGAGGACGACGGCGAAGGTGCAGCAGACGAAGCAGCTCCGCCGTCGCCGCTCCTTTATCGCCGCCGTCGAGTCGAAGAGATCGCCGTAGACGACGCCCCCGGGTAATCATGGATCGCCGCCGGTAAGTGGCAGGGGACAGACGGCGACGAGGCATGTATATATATGATAGGGACGGGTTGCGTCGTTTCGTAACAATTTGATGTCTATACGGTGATTCATCTGATTAGATTCTTATGCCATTAAATTATAGATTAGGGGTTGGAGATTGGATATATACAGGGGTGGTACCGGACACAAAATGTCCGTTAGCCGCCGTGGCCACTCGGGTTATGCCTAAATGGACATTTTTTAGAGCCCTATAGACATGGACATGGTTGTGGATATATTTTTTATTTATAATAATGTCACTTGTCCGTCCATTTGACCGTTTGCCATAATGTAGCGGCATCAACATGGGTGATAAATATCCAACCGAATATGGGCAGACATGAACATTCTTCAAATTAATGGGCATGGCTCAATATGAAGGGAAGGGGGGTTTTCGCCTCTACCGCCTGCCTAGCCGGAGTAAGAACTCCGGCGATGGCGGGCGGGGAGAGGAAGTATACTACGTGTTTTTGTACCATGTTGAGAAACAAGGGGAGGTTCTTGAAAAGGAGTGGATTGAGTACAATGGCGGGATTGGGGTGGAGTGCTGGTTTGTGTATGATAACAATAGCAATGATGATTTGGTGAGTGTTATTGAGGAGTTGAGGGGTGATGGGTACAAGATCAATGGCCATGTCTGGCCACGGATCAAGTCACAGGAAGCTGGTTTTGCTCATTGCGCATTGCAGGCTGGAGTCTTGTGAATCGGTTGGTTTCATTGATGTTGATGAGTTTCTGCATCCGCGATCAAATTTTATACTACTAGATGTTCTGAGAAACTATTCTGATTCATCTCCATGGGTGGGTGAATTGAGAACTTCCTGTTTAACTTTTGGTCCCCCTGGGTTTAGCAAAGCTCCAGAGGAAGGTGTCATGGCGGGGTTTAGCAATCCCTCTGGATTATGTTGTACTTGTGGTTCGAGTCATCTAATGATTAATTGTCTTTAGTTGAACCGATTGCACTGAGTCTATTTTTTGCCAGTGCCGACTGTGTCGGTGTTTTAATTGTCGGCCTTAGTTCCTGTATAAATACTTCTCTTTGGGTTAATGGAAGATTTTGACGGTTTGCTTTTCAGGTACACTTGCAGAATGGTGGCGCCAGAGCGGTACAAGTCAATTATCAGGCCGGCGGCTCTGTATTCTGTCTTTGGTGAACGTGGTGCACCATTTTCATCTCCGACAAGGGTATGATTATGTCAATGTGAAAAGAAGGGGGATGGCGATCGGGAGGATTGGGAGGGAGATCTGATCGCCAAGGGGACAAACAAATATAGTTTTATAATAGAGAGGATGATGGGTCTCTAGAATATCAAGTGAATCAGTAAGTAGTATATAATCATGTCTGTAATAATGTATGAAAGGGTACGAAGTACTTCGATGCACGCCCGACGGAATCATTGGGGAAGAAGCAAGCGGGGCAGAGGCGTTCTCATGTTTCCGTTGCTGAAGGAACCAACACAAGGCCGGTAGACTTACGGATGTTACAGATGCTCTGGCCCAGCAAGTTTTTAGTATGCGTTCCCCATGCACCTCATTCTTGAATCCCTGATTTCTCTTCCAGAGAACGCTGGTGGAAATTGGGCATCCACAGTCAATTCTCAACTACCTTTACCGTTCTTGTTCTATTCGTCCTGTTGTCTGTTAGGGATACCCAGCTGCTCTAGCTTCGTTCTTTGGGTTAATCCCGAGCTGCTATTTTCAAAACCAATGTATTGTCTGGCTGAAAGATGATGTTGTCTTACTGTTTAAGCGTCTCTAAAGTTGGACCATTTGAAGTACCCATAATGTACTCGAAAACAAGAATTAAAAAGAAAAGATTCTCTTATATTGATGGATGTTTATTGCAAATAGCGAAGGGATAAGGGTGTGGTGCGTGTCATATATCTCAATGCTTTTTGGGCACCAGAACAAGAGGCACCATCTTCCTGGTGGCCAGCCCAAACATTTCCCTCGTATCAATCTCCCCCCTCTTCACACCCATCGGCACCTCCCAATCGAACTCATACAACATCCGCGCCGTTCACCATCGCGAACCCGTTCCCCGGGCACCCCCGCCGCCCCCCTCCGAATGCAAGAAGCCCAAACTCCACTCCTCCCTCTCCGCCTCCGTCCACGAACCTCTCCGGCTCGAACGACATCGGCCGGGGCCACACCTCCGGATCCCGTCCGATCGCATACGCGTTCACCATCACCCTTGTCCTCGCCGGAATCAGATAGCCGTCTATAACAGCGTCGGAGATCGACTCTCGGGGAACCAGCAGCGGCGCTGGCGGGTGCAAACGGTGAGACTCCTTGATGGCCGCCTTGAGGTAGTGCAGCTCCGGGAGGTGGTCTTCTTCTACGACGACGTTGGGACCAACCACGGCTCTGACCTCGGCCTGGGCGCGGCGGAGGGCGGCGGGGTGCTTGACCAGTTCCGCCATGGTCCAGTCCATTGTTGCGGCGGTGGTGTCGGTGCCGGCGACAAGCAGGTCGAGCACTAAGGCTTTGATCTTGTCGTCGGTGATGGGCACTTCTTCTTTGCCGGATTTCTGCACCCGGAGCAGCACATCGATGAAGTCCTCCCGGCTTTCGTCCTCCTCCGACTCTTTGTCGCCGTCGACTCTTTGCTACAGATAATTGCACCGCAAAATGAATCCTTCGTGAATCCATCCAGTAAAATGAACAGAGTTTATTTATTAAAAAACATATCAAAGCATTAAAAAATCATGGTTTTAATTATGAGGAAATAAAACCAATAATTAATTAATATTTTTTAAAAAAGAGTTTTGCTCGGGCATGCATGTCACCAAACTAAACTTTACCCGCAACAATTTTGTAGCATGCATATATATTTCACCCAAAATAAATCTTAATGAATTCCAAACATTTTTACTCTTCCTCAATTGTTTTGTTCTTGATCATTATATAACAGTAACATTAATACTTAATAATTAGTTTATCCATCTAGCTTAGCTTATATAATGTTTGTCTTAATAATAAACAACGTATTATATATTAACCATTCTGACCTTTTCTAATTCACATGCATTAATAATCTTCTCCTTGTGCTCTCTTAGCACCTCGTCACAAACTACCCTAAGATTTCCCATGCAGCGCTCCAACCTTCGCCTCAAACCGGTCACCGTGTTCAACCAGCTCCATCCGGGAAAGAAGTCGCCAACGGCGAACCCAGCCAACAATGCCTGCGTCTCGGCCAACACATCCGCCATCCTCAGCTTCCCGGAGGGGCCGTCCTCCTCCCTACACCTCCTCCCGAACGCCACCCTGCAGAACACATCGTTCGCAACCTCGAAGAATGCGGCCGTCATGTCCACCTCCGACCCCGCCCGCGCTGCAACGGCCGCCGCCATCCGGTCTACTTCTTGCCGGCGGATGCGGCCGAAGGAGCTGATGCGGCGGGGGGTTAGGAGCTCGGAGACGCAGATGCGGCGGGCCTGGCGCCAGTAGGGGCCGGAGGGGGAGAAGGTGATGTCGGAGCAGCCGAAGGAGAGGTGGTCGACGGAGACTGTATGGGGGCGGCTGGCGAAGGCGTGGTCGTGGGTGCGGAGGACGTCGCAGGCGAGGCGGGGGGAGGAGACGACGAGGGTGGGGATTCGGCCGAGCTGGAGGTGGAGGAGGGGGCCGTGCTTGGCGGCCATGCGGGTGAGGGCTAGGTGGGGCATGTCGGTGAGGAGGTGGAGGTGGCCGATGATGGGAAGCTTCGGCGGGCTCGGCGGCAGTGGCGGAGATTTCCGGTGGGCGGAGGAGATCATGAGGTAGACGACGACGACGAGGAGAGGGAGGAGAAGGGGTAGAAGGGAGATGATGGAAGACATTGTTGTTAGCTTGGCCAGCTTATGCTTGCTTTCTAACTGCATGCAAATATGTAGAAAACCAATTTGGCCGCCTCGAACATGACTGTATAACCAGTTAATTTAGAAGACGTCGGATAGTTATTCATTAGAAAGGTTGGAAGTTGGGAATTGAAATTGATCAGAAAATGAACAAGAGTTAGCTGGAAATTGGAATGCAGTTATGGACTCCATTGTCTGCGTGTGTAGTCTGTGTTCATGTACACGTCTTTGGACTTCAGATTAACGAGTGAAGGGGTTGGTTCGACTAAATTATTATTATTATTAAAAGGTGGATTAATTAATTTTTAATGATCATCTGTTCTGATGTGCTACCCTTAAAAACTGCTGTATGAATGTCGACGTATAACCGGTTTTGACGAATCTTCTTGAAGTGACTGTGATGCTTGAGTTACACGACCAATCCATTGCTTATCACAAATAAATATAAAAGTATATAGATAGGTAGGGTTGTAAACTAGCTGTGAGCCTGTTTGAGTTTGGTTTGATATAAAATAATTTAATTTGAGTTTTAATGTGTATGAGCCGAGTTGAATTAAGTTTGTTTAAAATTTATAATGTTTGGGCTTACTCGAACCTATCGAATATTTATGTACTCAATTTATATATGATCAATTTTTTTTTGAATATTCTATAAATTTAATATGACTTAATAGTATTTATAAGTAACTGAGCTAAATATTTTTTGAGTTTGAATACATTGAATTCGAGTTTTGAGTCGAACCGAGCCGAAATTCTTTTATTCAACCTCTATTCATTGTTTAACGAGTTTATCTATTTCGAACTAATTATTTTTTTAACATAAAATTAATAAGTATGAGCCAAACTAAACATAAAAAACTTGGTAATAGGCTTAGATCATTTAGACTCCAATAAATAATATTGAACCAACGGTTGTGTAAAAGCTGGATAATATAATTAAAGTCAGACTACGAAATATCGATCAGAAACCATTGTTCAGCCGGAATGGCGCCTAACTTCGTAGACTACATAGTAAAGTCAGACTAGGAATTAATTACCGAAGTTAACTTTTAACTTGGGGTTATTTATACTATTATTTCAATGTAGTAAATAAAATGTGAGATGTGAAATTTCTTTATAATAAAATTTTTCTCCTGTTTTTATATTTTTATAAAAGATTTTGTCGGAATGAAATTTCAATGGATACCACTCCGCAGAAGTTTTACTTCTATTTTTCGACAAAACATTCTAGATAATTTTTTGGTAATTTTTTGGAGGAAAATTAACATTTTCCCCCTGAATTATTATATATAAATTTTATAAATTTTTTATTTTTATTTTTATACTAACCAAAGGAAACAAACATTGAAACAGTGGATCGGTGGAGCCAAGTGTATTTTGTCTCCTCACGAGCCGAGTGTATGGAAAAGGTTAGTGGAATTCAGTGGGACCAATCAAAAATGGTTATGGTTTTGGAGGGTGGAGGGGGAAAACAGAGTGGGTAAAAATTTTCCTGACAAGATAAAAAATTCTAGCTGTTCTCGAGTTGGCCGTTTTCACTTTTTGGGTATATTGAGTCAGTGATCTTCAGTTGGTTGTTTTCACTTTTTGGGTGTATTCAATAGTTGACTTGTGTCCAACGTCCTACCTGCTTTTAGGAGGTTGGTAGTGGCAGTTTTGCAGGCCAAAGGTTCACAATTCTCTTCTGAAAGAGTGAACTTTGATTATCTCTGTGGGGTGCGGGATGGAGGAGATGAGAATTGTACCTTGCAGGCTTGCAAAGGCACTCTTTTTGTGGTGATTCTTTTCATACCATCTTCTTCTTACTCTTACTATCGAAATTTGATGCAAGGTGGTGGCCTAATGGGGACGCCAAACAAGGGTGAGAAGGTCAGCCCACTGCCTGTTGAAGCCGGTTTTGCTGTCAACCCAGGTGGGTCTTGTTGCATCCTTGATCTACATCTTATTACCGTAGTAGATAGATGCCATGTGCGGGTATGTTTTACATCTTTTCTATTTTGTGTTGTCATTTGGCATTGGTTTTAAGATTCCACAGTTTTATAGTAAGCAAATTTGTGAATAGTTCACTTGAGATAGTATGAATAGTTGTGGAAGATGCCTATGGAACGGATTTTAATGCAGAAAAAATTGGCACTTGTACAATTTGTTAACATGGATATAGCAAATTAAGCTTGGGTTTGGGAATTAATGAATTTAATAGTAACAATTTTATGCACCGCACCCTATTCTTCTTACTCTTTTAAAAACTCTGCCCCTAATACTTGAACATTGTCGATTATAAGCCACGACAAAAGAGGAAGATTAGGGTCAAGAAGGATATCTGGCCATTTAAAATTTTCTTATTTGTAATCATATAGGTCTTAGTTTAGGATCCATGTTCCCGATACCTTTTGGGCATTAGGTAGAAGAAGAAGAAGATTTTTTCTGAATTTTGTTTTTCAAAAATCATTTGCCACTAGTTACTGTAGGTTGAGGTCTAATCCTTGGTTTGCTTATATGCTGTAGACAAGAAGATTAGGCGTTCTAAGAGGTTGGCCCAGAAATTGGGTGTTATGGACACCGGCATTTCTCCTTCCTCTGATGATTTATCTTCCGATAACTACTTGAAGAGGGACATTTTTTTGACCCTTAATCAGCAAAAGGAACTAGACACTCATATCTTTGAGCTGCTATTTGAGTAATTTTGCCATCTCTTTGTACATTGCAGGGTTATAGAGGAAATATCCCATCTGATTATCTTTTCATGTAGGAAGATATGGAATCCAATCGAAGAGGATAGGAGAAAAGACTACACATATCTTGACTGTTTGTGGTTTAATATGTACACTAAGAAGAGATCAGACGAGGAGAAGGTTATGAGCTGGATTAAGAAGAAAAATATCTTCCCCCGAAAGTATGTCTTTGTGCCCATCATTAGCAGGTATGAGGCTTTTCAAGGGAAGTTTCATGGTTAATCTTATGGTTTATGATACAAATTATCAGACTTTACAGTGCATTCTGTCTAAAACAGATTTGCAAACAAATAAAAAAAAGTTTGTCTTCTCAGTTAATTTTCAAATTCAATGTTTCATATTTCTTTACAAAAAGAAGTGTTTATAACAGCGGGCACTGGAGTCTGTTAATCTTGTGTGACCTTGACCTCGAAGAAAGTTCAGACTCCAATAGACCATTTATGGTTTTGCTAGACTCACTCAGAGAAGCTAATGTGCGACTTGAACCTAGTATAAGAAAGTAAGTTGTTGCATTTCTTTATTGAAATTGGTATAGCAGTTATCTAATAAATTAGCTATTTTCCAGATTTGTGTCAGATATTTACATATTTGTTAAAGAAAAAGAAAAGGGGGAGATTGATCAAAAGACGCCTCTCATCACTCCTAAGGTAACCGTCCTTTTTTCTTTTTCCGTTGTACAAAATACAAATGATTGTGGAATATGAATATCTATTCTCTTATAAATTCTTTTGTCAGGTAATGCAACAAAAAAATGATAAGGAATGTGGTTTATACGTTCTCTACTTCATGCAAGCATTTCTGCGATTTCCTCCAACAAACTTCTCACCAGAGGAAACATCCGCGTATTTTGTAAGTTCGAAGTTCTGTATACATTTTCGTTAACAGGCAGCAAATTTCTTTTGTGCTCATTTCTTTTGCACCTGCATAATATTGTCTGATGATTATTTCTTCATGTTCTAGGGGAAAGGTATGTGGCAAAACCATGCTAAACTGGAGGCATTTTGCCAAGAAATGCAGTCACTTTGCCAACTTGGGTTTGATGAAAATTAGCTATGTATATCCTCGGATTAGTAGACACTGACACAGGTTGATCATGTAGCTCCAATGCACGTTACTTATTGGCATTCTTTGTCAACAAAATATTCACTCTCTTTTGTTACAGGGTTTTATGTAAAGATCTGATTCTATTTAGTGATACCCAGTAACCGCTTCTGTATTTTTTCCCTACATACCATTTTACGGAGACGAGAGATTGATCATGAAAGCATTTTGTTCCTGGGTAATTGTTTAGCTCATTATGTTGCTGGTCATCAGGTTAGTTCCTACCACAAAGCCTTCCAACTATCTCTTTGTTTCTGTTCATTTATTCGATTTGTATTAATGCAAGCACTTCCCCTGCATTCTTATTATTAATTATCGATTATAAAGCTGTGAGTTCAAGTTCCCTAACATGGAACAAGGTATCGAAATTTACTTTCTATGAATCCCTGGTTGAGGAATAAATATCAACTAGTGCTGCAGTTTTCATGTTTTCTCACATTAAATCACGCCCAACAGTTTTACCACACATGCCAATCCCTCACATTTGTGTCCAGTTATACCTAGTAATGTCAATTCTTTGATCTTCTCTGAGTAGCAAACCAAGTAAAACTAATTAAGCACTAATAACATAAAAAGAAAAAGAAAAAAGATTTCTAACTCTGTTATGATTGTACTCCATGACCCTCACAACCATAATTAAAACAAAAACAAAATCCCAAACCAAATATATTTTAATAAATAAAAAAAAATTCAATTTGAATACGATTGTATTTAATTAAAATTAATGAGATAGATAATTTTATTATATTCTATATTATTATCTAAGATTCGCAAATATTTGTCCCAAATTAAGCTGATTATGTCTTTAATTGACCTAAACCCTAAACCCACACAGCACGTGGGATCCAGATTTGGCCCATGGGCTTGGGGCATTGCTTATGGACCGAAACATACTAGGCCCACTTTACACAAGCTCCCCGATGCTCGCCGGCGGGCTGAAAGCCGGTCGCCGGCGCTGGCCATGGCGA
>JAVDBV010085502.1:0-22940 GCA_032619315.1 Piper longum | reverse complement strand
GGCTTCCCCGGCGATCATTGCTTCTGTTCCAACGAAGCTGCGGCCATTTCCTTATCTCGGCAATCATGGCGTTTTTTTCCTGTGTTTTCGTCCATAAAAATCGGTTCTTGGCGTGTTTTATCGTTGGATGTTTCCGGCGAGGACGAAGACAGCTTCTTATGGGGGGGCCCCGAAGACGAGGCGGCTATTTGGAACAGGAAGGTGGGATGATGAACGAAAGACATCAGCTTTTTGGTTAGAATCGGCGTTTCTGTTGGACGTGTGCAAATCTGCCTTCATTGCTCTTTTTTTTTTCTCGACATATTGATACCCCGGAGCAAGCCACATCGCCAAGTATTGTCCTTTTTGAAAATGGTGATCTTGGTTAGTGGGGATTGTTAGATTTATGTCATGCAGTTGAAATGTTTGAAGATTTGGCTTGCGGTTTCTTAATTTCATCAATCTGATATGACTTTCATTAAATTTTTTTATGATTTGCATTTCCTGACATTTTTTTTAATAGAATATGACTGCCTCTGACCCAGTTTTTTGTGAAATTTTCAATGTTGAAAGTCAGATAATGTGTATGTCAGAGTCAACATATCTATCTTGGATGTGTGATCCGACCTTGGTTGTTTGTGGTCTTCCTAAGGAGATCAACGTCTGATTCTGCAGTTGTCATTAGTATTAAGCATGTTAACTGTTAACATCAAATTAGCTGCCACTGATTGGAGTATAAAGGAGCAAGTGCCTGTTTCCATCTCAACAGCTGGGATGAAAGCCTACCCCATGAAGCTTTTGATTCTTAAAGTTGCCCGCTTTGGTCTTCAATATGTAAGAATTGGCTTTTCCAAACATTTGCTTGTTGTTTGGGTGCTTTCATCAAGAAGCCAAGGATAAAGACAAGATAAGGTTGAATTGTATCAGTGAAAACTTTATTGAATCTTCTGGGACGGTGATGAAAAGAAGATATTCCTGGTTCTCAGTGCCACCCATTAGCATAAAAAATGGGAAAGTTGGAAGGAGAGGCCTGACCAATTTGGTACAACTTGCGTGGGCCTAATTCTTTATTGATCAGAAAATGGGTGGCTAATCATAAAGGCCTTACTTTTAAATTTGGAAGATTGCAGTGATCTGGTGCAAGACGCGTAATGGTGTACGTTGGAGGCCCCAGACAATCCTTTCGCACTGGCAGATATAATTTTCCTGTGTTCTTCGTCTAAGTTATATTCAAGGCCGTTCAATATCGGGAGCTGCACGTGCAGTCTGCATCATATATTTAAAAGTGTATATTCCAACGAGGTGGCCGTACCAAATCCGGAGAGTTCCTAACAGTTGCCATCACATGAATAATATAAACTCAGAAAGAATATATTCGTTTTATACTGTGAGTTTTGTGACAAAGAAAGGCATGTTTGCAGCTTGTTAATTATCCGGTTGGCTTTTACTGCTATTAAATGAAATCCAAAGTACTGGGTGTTGAAGGTGGTCCACATGCCATTTAAAAGAAGAATCCAATGGAGACATGGACCTGCCTATGTATGTTGGTGGTGGTGACTCATCCTGGCTTCTTCGGGGAAGACAGTCATGCGTGTTGAAAAGTAGTGAAGGCTTCTTCTTCAAATCTGTTCTAGTATGATGCAGTTGAACTTGTTATAGAATCATGCGTTGTATGAAACAAGTAAGGTAACCAGGAGGCTCGTTGTTCGTGACATCTATGGGTTTCTTCTGCTATTTCTTGTTGTTTTTCGTGGTGATTCCTTGGGCTGCTTGTCAATTGGAAGGTATATTCTGCTCTCTCTTTTTTTTTTCTTGTTCCAACACAAGTTATAGCTTCTTTGTAGTAGAATCGAACCTTAAACGTAAGAAACATGTAGGTAGAGATAGGAAAGAGACTAAATATGGCTATATACATATGAGTTTTAACTTTGTGGGGGACTATGGGAAAAGTTTTTTGATGTTAACCGTATAGTTGTTGCCAAAAATTTGCTTGAACAAGACTTCTCTTATTTATTTGGGTTTAAATTTTTAACAAGTTAAGCTATCTGGAAGCCTGAAACATGTTCAATGGACGCAATTTACCTTTTTAATTGCTGACGAGATTATTGTAAAGTAATCGACAGTAAGCTGAAATAACACATGTATGTTCTTCCCATAAATCTATCGTCTACTATTAATTTAGTGATGCGAGATGTTGATTTATGATTTATAAGAAGTAGGGCCACATGATGCCAGATGCAAAATGTGCTCTGTTTTGGATCTTTGAAATGGATTCATTTCTTTCAAATAGTTGTAATGCTATATTTCATGTAGTTTAAAGGCTGTTATCTATGCAGATTTTGTTAGCATAGATTGTGGAGGCACAAGTAATTACACGGACGCAAGCACTGGCTTGACATGGGTATCGGATGCTTCTTTCATCAAAGATGGTGAGATTGCTGAAGTGAGAAGCTCTACTGTGAGTAAGTCTCAATATAATTACCGAAGAGACTTCCATGCAGATAACCAGAAATATTGTTATTCTCTAAGTACAACCCAGAGAAAAAGATACATTGTAAGAGCTACATTCTTTTATGGGAGCACTGAAACAGGAGATACATCTCCCAGATTCATGCTGTTCCTGGACAGTACTTTGTGGGCTAGCATATCAATTGGTGATGCTTCGAGGATTTATGTTGAGGAGATGATCCTAAAGGCACCCAGCACCAAAGTTGATGTTTGTGTCTGTTGTGCATCAACTGGTTCTCCCTTCATTTCGACTCTGGAGCTAAGGCCACTGAACGGTTCAATGTATGCAACGGACTTTGAAGATGCTTTTTACCTTGCTGTCGCTGCAAGAATAAATTTTGGAGCTTTAACTACAGATGCGATAAGGTAAATTTTAACCAAATAGTTTGAAATGATCAAACTAGTGCTTTAGAGTGCTTGGCAACTTATGCAGGCTAAATGTTGCCGATTTGTTAACTTGCATTCCAGGTATCCTGATGATCCTTATGATAGGATATGGGAATCTGATTTGAATCGACGGCCAAATTTTCTTGTTGGAGAAGCTTCTGGAACACAAAGAATTAGCACAAACAGGAGCATCAGGACAGGCACCAGAGAGTTTCCACCAGAGAAAGTAATGCAGACTGCTGTTGTTGGAACTGAAGGGAACTTGACCTATAGGCTTAATCTTGAGGGCTTCCCTGCTAATGCTCGAGCTTTTGCATATTTAGCTGAAATTGAAGACTTGGGGCCCAATGTTACACGGAAATTTAGAATGATCGAACCTTATGTGCCTGGATTTAGCACCGCTGTGGTGAATATTGCAGAGAATGCAGGAAGAAGTTACAGTCTTTATGAACCAAACAGCATGAACATGACATTAGAGTTTGTGCTTTCTTTTGCTTTTTCTAAAACAGAAGACTCCACAGTAGGGCCACTTGTGAATGCACTTGAGATCAGCAGATATGTGCGAATTGCTTCGAAGACTGACACTAATGATGGTAAATTGGTGGATGAATTGTACATTATTAGTTGTATATGTTTATATAGTAGTTCATACTGATCAGATTTACATTTTCTTTCGATTAAAAATCTTTTCAACTTTTGTCATTTGATGAATCTTGCTTTGAGGAACTTTACAGCATCTGTGAGCTAATGGATGGTTATCTTTTGTTTTGTTTCGTTTTTTTTCTTAAAGTTGCTGTCCTGTATGCTCTGAGAAACATGGCCACTCCTGGTGCTTGGGTGGACGATTATGGGGATCCGTGTAACCCAATTTGCTGGGATTGGATAAACTGCAGCAATACTTCACCTCCAAGGATCACTAAGATGTGAGTTTCTGTTATATACAAGAATATACTCCTTTGGGCTAAGTATATATATGGCATCTCACCATGAAATGAATTTACAATTCTACACAAGTGCCTAGGATGATTTCTGACAATCCCAACAAAACTTTATGTGACAGCATCTTATCTAGAAAGAATCTCGCAGGCGATATACCCCCTGGAATTGAGCTGATGGAAAGTCTGACAGAGCTGTAAGTTGCTTAATCATTTTTTTTTTTCTTCAGTAGTATTTAACATCATTCCTCAACTCTTATGTATATTTCAGTTGGTTAGACGGCAATTCATTGACTGGGTCAATTCCAGATATGAGCAGTCTCAGGAGTTTGACTGTTGTGTAAGTTTTCTTTTTGAAGCCTATTTACTAATAGGCTCCGTTTATTAGCATGAAAGAAATGGGATATGTGTGAAATATATAAATGATAATTCATGGCAAAAGCATTAATTTTCCTCTAATAATTATCTATTTTTAGAGTTTTTCTTTGTAAGATAGAATAAGACTTCCATCCATGGATCCCCCCTGGACATTTCATCTCCACAAAATTTCTTATAGAAAACAGAAAGGAAGGGAGGAAATTTTTTTGCGAGAAATTTTACATCATGTGATAACCTCAAATTTACATCATAACTAACTATTTGTAAATTATAACTGAGCAAATTTCTTACCTCTATTTCATGTCAACAAAATGGAGCCTTCGATATTATCTTAAACTATAGCAAGTTGTATACCTAATAATAATTGATGTATGAAAACGTGCAGGCATCTTGAAAACAACCAACTAACTGGTCTGTTACCTTCTTATTTCGGTGATCTGCCCAACTTGCTGGAACTGTATGTAAGATTAATGATGTTTATTTATGCAGTATTCTCAACAACATTTAATAAATATCATCAGTGCATGCCTATAAAACAAAGTGGAGCCCCTTTTCCTGTAAAAATGGTGACTTTTTAGCTGATACATGTAGCAGATTGTTATTGGCATTGTACTTGTAACATATATATTAGTTCCTTCTTTTTAACGTTATATATAAATTTATCTTATCAGTTTAGTGATTGTAAGGTTAACTATGTACAAGTTAGGCATCTTCAATTTCATTTCCACGTTCAAATCATTTGAACTGGATTATATGGTTGATTGGAAATATTTGACTATGGAGCTTTGACGTATAATCAGTGAATGATTATGTGCTTGCATAAGTATGAATTTATGGTTCTGTCTTTCTTCAGGTACATTCAAAATAATTCTTTAAGCGGAGAAATACCATCATCATTGTTGAATGGAAATTTGGTATTCCAGTAAGTGCTTGCTGCCTTTGCAACATAAAAGAATCTATTTATGTAATTAAGTTGCTTTTATGTTGGCAAATCACTTGCATGCCTTCTATATCTTTTTTCATTATGTTTTCAAATTGTCAAGATTTGGTTTTTGTTATCTTAAGTGGAACACAAAACATGAGCCCAATAATTTCAGCTTGCAGATAGAGAATACTCTTCTTCATGAACCAAAAGAAAGAAACTTAAAACCTGATCTTTATTGAATTTAAATGTGAAAGCAATCGATCACAGAGATGTAGAATTCATGTTGATGATGACAATGATGAACATTTTTTTAAAATAAAATTATTTTTTACCTAATTCAGCTAGTATTCTACTTCTGTTAGAATTGATGTATTTTTTCTTTCTAATAAACAGATATGATGAAAATCCATGGATATCTCAGAAAAGGAACAATTGGAGATTAATTGTTGGCATTTCAGTGGGAGCCTTTCTTGTATTTTTATTATTAGTTGGAGGTTTATTGTATTTAAGATATTTCCATAAAAAGTCTGCCTCAGGAAGTGACCAAAGAAAACGTAGAGGTAATGTATTTGGCTTCTACATACTTTTTACTAAGTAGCTACTTCCCTTATAATCTTCTTCTTTTACAGGTGATTCATCACGATTCACTTCAAATCGTTCTAATGCGCACTCAGTTGTAAAAGGTGCATCTCTATTTATGGACGAAGCACCTGATGTTGCTTATTTCACGGTTGCTGAGGTGGAACAGATGACACAAAATTATGCAATGAAAATTGGAAGAGGTAGTTTTGGTCCAGTTTATCATGGGAAAATGAAAGATGGAAGGGAAGTGGCAATTAAACATATGGCTGATTCTTCCTACCATGGAGCCCATCAGTTTGAAAATGAGGTATTCAAATGTTTTTCTTGGTAAAGTGACTGCCATGATCGCTTCATTTTAAGAAAAAAATTTGGTTATTGACATATTATCTTTTCTTTGTATAACGAGTTGGCTAGTAGCAATTTCATACGGGTCTACTTGAAATAACTTTTTCTGTCCTCATTTTAGGTTGCTCTCCTGTCAAGAATTCATCACAGAAATTTAGTTCCTCTGATTGGATGCAGTGATGAAGGTTCACAAAGAAATTTGGTTTATGAATATATGCACAACGGATCTTTACGAGACCATCTACATGGTAACACTGTAACATTGCTACTATTTTCTCCACTTTATTGAGCTCCCTTAATTGGATTAAAAGTTAAAACAATGTCTACTCAACAGATCCATTGAAACTGAAGAATCTGGATTGGCTAAATCGTTTATGCATTGCAGAAGATGCTGCTAAAGGTATGAAAAAGAGGGCATAGTGTTCTGATGCTTCAGTTATTATCTGCTTATTACTGCCAGCTATGTGACAATGAATTCCTGGATTATAGGCCTTGAATACTTGCACAATGGGTGTAACCCAAGTATAATACACCGTGATGTGAAGACAAGCAATATTCTTTTAGATATTAATATGAGGGCCAAGGTGTCAGATTTTGGTCTTTCGAGGCAAACTGATGAAAGTCTAACCCACATATCTAGTGTCGCCCGGGGAACTGTAGGCTATGTCGATCCAGAGTAAGTATTAGTGATAAGTTTTCCACTTTCCCATTCTGTAGCTTTCAATTTTTGCTGATGACCATGGATGCCTCAGGTACTATGCCTGTCAACAGTTGACAGAGAAAAGCGATGTCTATAGTTTTGGGGTGGTTCTTCTTGAGCTCATCTCTGGAAGGAAGCCTGTTTCTGCTGAAGAGTATGGTGCTGAGTGGAACATTGTTCACTGGGTATGCTCTCTAAGATTACTTCCTTCTAACCTTGTAACTTCTAACTGTTTGACATCTGCTAACAGCTCAAGCTTCTGAGTGTTGACAACCCTAAGTATGAGAATGCAGGTACCAGGTTCCTACCTCCCTCAACATGAGGATGGTCGTTAACATTCATAAATAACAATGATCGGGTTTTTCCTGGCAGCTCAAGTTTTTTGCATGACCTTACAGAATCTACCATGGAATTCAATAATAACACCTGCACTATGATTTCTTCTCAAGTTTTTACTTGGAACACTCTCTTGGAGAGATAAAATTCCACTGAACGTTTTTTTACCTATTGCTGGCGAATAAGATAAATTTATAAAATATGGTATATCAAGCCTTCTTGTTGGGCTTTTAAGTCATTCAATGAAGATGGAAGAAATTGGTCAATGACACTATTCATGCTCAACCTAGCTGAGAATAGCTCATGATCAGTCTTCTCTTGTTTCACCCGTTGATTCCAACTTTGGTTGAGTTAACAAATTCAACCGGAGGCAATTTTCACTCTTTCATCGGAATATGTCCTGGCCAATTATGAGATCACTTGTCTTGAAAAACTCAAATTCTTGAATGGTTACCAGCTTTTCTTGGGGGTCATGGGTAGTAACACGAGGATTCATTTTGCAGGCAAGATCTTATATAAGAAAGGGAGACGTTAATGCAATCATACATCCATCATTACAGGGGAAAGTTGAGATTGAATCCGTCTGGAGAGTTGCAGAAATTGCGATTCTAAGCGTGGAGCCACACGGTGCCTCGAGGCCAAGCATGAAAGAAGTGGTGTTAGCTATCCAGGAAGCAGCTGCAATTGAAGGAAGAAGTAGAGAAACAAGTGCATCAGATTGTTCTTCCCGTCAACCTGCCCAGCTGCAGATACATTCCAACCCACTCGACCTTAGTGTTTCTGCTTTTGATGCCGATAGTCTTCTTCCGTCTGCTAGATAGAAGTGACTGTGTTGGGTTGTAAAGGGATAGTGTTTGTATGGTTTTATTTTATTTTCGGTTTATGTACAAATACATTTTCTTTAGGAGTGCTAATTAAAGAGAAGCATTTATGATTAAAATTATCATCATCTACACCTTATAATATGGGATAAGCTAGATTTGGTCTTCTTTAGTATAACACCTAGGAGCTTAATAAAAGTTAATTTTTTTTAATGATTTGATTGTTTTTTTTTTTGGAACTACCCATATGATGAAGTTTACTATACAGGGATGGGAATCTCACTGGCCCAAGCGGGCCACTGGTCGACCAAGCCAACTCTCATTTACAATTTGACTCCCTTTGCCATGAGCATTGTGAGACAGGTTCACCGTCAAACTCCCACTCAAAAAAAGATGTCTCTTTGATAAGTTCAACAATCCTCTCATGACCAATTCGTATATTCTTTCAATCAATTTCTTCTTCTACGGCAGCATATGCATGGTACATATTTAATGCAACCTACCAATGTGAATTCTCAATCTCCCCTAGCATATAAAAAGGCCCAAAATATTGGTTGTATGTATGGTATTCAGAGATTGATTGCCGTGGTCATCAAGCACCAGTAATCAAATGCAAAAAATGTTTGTGGTCACGATTTGATTAATAGGAGAAAGGTATGAAGTACCAACCAATATGGTCTTTGCCTCCCAAGATGACCGTCTTCGTTCCAAGCTACATCAATTAAGTCAACAATTTCTTTTTACCAGCTCTCCTCAGGTTAATCAACACAAGTTATATAGATTGCGGGGTCTTGTTGCCTTGCTTGTTGTATGTATATTAGTGGTGGGTTTTCTTATTGGTGGGGTTTTAGAGCTTTTTACACCCACCCATGTTGGGTACTGTTTGTTCACGAGTCATATAAGATCTTTTCTTGGTTATTACCGTGATCATTGGTTTAAGAAACAAATTTCATTTTAAAGCACAATTCTTTTGACTTTGATATATACATAAATGTATTAGATGTGCCTGATGACAATTATTGAGGTATTAGAACTTCAAAACATAGAAAGCCGAGTACTTATACTTTATGGTATTCTCAATAATAAAAGAAAGAAGAAAACAGCTAATTTAGATAAGTCAAGCATCTGCTGGTCACGGATACAGGTTTCATCAATTAAATATGGCAAGGAGGAATGATTAATGATAGCAGAGACGAAAAGACATCAACATGTATATTTTTAGAAAAAGCATTTAGTACCCAATTTTTTTATAAACAAATTTAGTACCCATTTTATTTATACACAGCAACTAAAAAAATAGCACGTATGAAGGCTACAAGACCCAAAAAAACAGCACGTATGTATTTTTATTCCAAAATTTTCAGCTGTCAAATAATTTTAACCACCCCCTTGACTTTTTAAGCAAAGAAAGGTATACCTTTACAGCATACATAGCCATTTTTAAAATAGAAATTATATGTGAAGGTGAAGATAATTAACGGTGGTAAGTATATATAACAATAAAGATTAAAGGGTATGCTATGTATATATATATATATATATACATATATACATATTAGAAGGCATGATATGATATTTTTATTTTCCAAAGTAAAAGGCATGATACCGGTGCGAACATATTATATGAGAACAGCACGTACGTGTGCAAAACATTTTCTTGTTCCAGATTTCTAGTTCCTTCCTACCACACCAAAACAAAAGGTTAAAAAGCCAAACCATGCAACAGGATGTTTTCTATCTTGTTGTTTGTCTTTGGGTGGAGTAGGTCTCCAGTATCCAAATCGAATCCAACCATTTTTCTTTTTTTCTTGTTGGACAAGGACTTCTTCTTAGAGCTAGCTCTCTGGTTCCCATCATCACTTCCATGTATTTCAACAGCCACGGCTCTCCACCCGCTGCTTCATCTTCTTCTTGTGATTCTGCTGTTGTTTCTGGGCAATCTTTTGTTGGAACTCAGTTTCAAAATTGAGAACTTGCGATAGTTTGTGAGGTGGGAGGAGAGAGAGAGAAGGAGAGAGAGGGACATGGAGATTCTCAGACATCAGCTCGGGAGATCATCTTACAGGGACTCCTTAAAAGGGCTTGAAGCTGATATCCAACATGCTAATACCTTGTGAGTTCTTCTTCCATCAGATGCTCCTTTTGGTCTCTCTTTATGGTTTCTGTTAATGTTAGAAGAATTTCATGGCAGCTGCCATCTGTTTTTGTGTTGTAAAAAAAGAAAACATACTTAGTTCTGGAAGTGATATGGGTGTTTTTGTTCTCTGATTGAAAAAGATGCGGTTTTTCCTTGTCATGTAATGAAATAATGATAAAAATGCTGTTTTTGTTTGATAGAGTGCTTTGTCCCTGTTCTCAATCTTGACTGTTACTTAAAGGATTGGAGATTTCAGGGCTGCTGCAATTCCAAGAGCTTATGGTGGAGCATGTCTGCAGATGAGATTGGCATATAGTCCTTTGGCTCCAATATTCTTCTTTTTGATGCAATGGATGGATTGTACATGCGCATACAACCTTCCTAGCTATATGGGCCTTTTTCACATTCTCATACACAAGGTTAGCCTTTTGTTTTTTCCCCTCTTCTTCAAATTTCTCTTTTCTTATGGTTTAGAACCAAAATGTGGTTATTTTCTTGAAACCTGATGCTATGGTTCTTACTGTGTCTGAATCTCTCTCTCTCTTTAGGTATATGTTGATGGAAATACAACAATATCTACTTTTGAAAGGAAAGCGAGCCTAAGGGAGTTCTATGGTAGCTTCATTTTTCTTTTCTATGTTTATTTTCTGTAATTGGTTAGTTTTGTTGCCCTTCTTCTTTGAGCCTAATTGATATATATTGCATTATTTATCACTTGCAGCTGTTATATACCCTTCTCTACGACAACTAGAAAGTGAAATAGCTGAATTCGTAGACAACAGACAAAAGTCTCCACGCGTGGATTTGTTTAGCAGGAAGACAATGGAGGAGAGGAAAAAACTGTCTGACAAAGAGGCTGAAAGAGAGGAAGAATGTGGCATATGCTTGGAACTCTGCTCCAAGATAGTCTTGCCCAATTGCAACCATGCTATGTGCATCAATTGTTACAGAGACTGGTAAAGCATCGTTTCATGTAATTTGGCAAATGGTATATACCTTCTGAATCAACTAATAAGCTGTCACAATTGTGGGATTGAATTTTTCTTGCAAAATCTGTATAGTGACTACATAATCTGATCAGTAAGCACAATCAACTATAATTGTGTCTGGTTCCATGAACTTGTCTTTCAATTTTTAACTGGAAACCTGGTCCCCAGAGTTTACACTCTGTGATTTTTAAAAAAAACCAAACTAATGAGAGATTGAGACTACAAAATATGCTTATTAGGATATAGCAATGCTTCATTCTACCTTAATAAAAATGCAATACCTCACTCTAATGTTTAGAGTGCATCACATGTCTGACACAAACAATCTTGCATGATTTATCCTTGTTAGTTCTTAGAAAAGAAAATGACCATTTTTTTGGTGTTCATATCCAGGAACTTGAGGTCACAATCATGCCCCTTCTGCCGAGGCAATCTTAAGAGAGTGAGCTCCAGAGACTTATGGGTCCTGACTGGACATGGTGATGTGGTGGATGCAGTCACTCTAGCAAAAGACAACTTGAGGCGCTTCTACGGTTATGTAGACAGTCTCCCCCTCATAGTACCAGACAATGTATTTCTATTCTACTATGATTATGTAATATGATTTATTGTAGCTGAAAAGGCTGATGCAGAGAACAAGCCAAGGCTGATCAACCCTTGTAAATAAAGAGTCAGTTAATCAAGTTTCTCATGGAAATTGAGGTGAATTTATTCTGATCATAGCTTTCTGATACTGCAAAATGGAAGCCAAAGGAGCTTGTAGAAGGTTTCTGTTGATGAAATTGTCCTTATCAAATATATGAGATGTTCTAGCATTGTTCAAACTTGATGTACATTCTTTGAATAAAGAAAGCCAAAGTCTCGTTCAAACATGGAACAAGTTGGAAAGAGTACTCAAGTTGTAAGCTGGTTGTGGAGGAATGAAAAAGATCAATCTCTTTATTTAGAGCTAGTGTGGAACAACTCAACATTCATATGTATTAACAGATAAAGCTTACTGCATACAAGCATCTTTAGAGTTCGGTGAGGGGAGATACACTGTCTGGTTTTCACAAGGACTGCATTTTGTCTACCCACCACGCCTCTTGTTCATGAGCAATTCACGGAAAGAAGGCTTCATGAACCCCTCCCTAAGGAACATATCTGCGGTGACCTTGTACATTGCCTCAGTGAAGTGAACTCCATCCCAATTCACATACATTGCTGGGTCCGGACAGGCCTTAGTCGCCCCCCGCGATCCGCAGGTGGAGAACACGTCGAAGTTGTAGGCGCCACCTCCGGTCCCGCAGCAAGTCTTGAACGGCTCTCGGAGCCCGAATCTTGCTGGATCCCTAATGACCGAGTAGTGAGCAGTCCAATAGTCAGCGTAGGAGACGAAGGCGTCCGGGTTCTGTTGACGGAGCTTCACCAGTTCGGATTGGAGACGGGCATTGTGCATCCGAGCCTGACCGTTGGCGCTGGCCACGCAGCCGGCAGGGTCCCGGTCATCGGGTGGGGCTAGGTATAGAGCAAGAGGGAGGCATCCGATCATGGGCAGGCCTTGGACTACAATGTGCTTTGCACCTTTGCCTAGCAGGGCCTGTACAAGTCCAATTGCATCAAATGTGACAGCAAATGCGTGAATTGAGCACAATTACGACCACCATCGGTGCAGTGTCGTCTCTTGTATTCAAGATAGTACATTGTCGTTTGTTTAAAATTGTGCTTAATTTATGGCGTGCCCAACAAACGGGCTCAATAAATGTTCCACCTACTAGCAACCAACTACTCTTCTCTTCTTATTAAGTTCTTATTAAGGATGTTAATTGAGCGTCCTAGCTTGGCATGGCTACGAGTTGCTCAAGGTTTAACTAAATTAAGTTCGACTCGTACTTGAATCAACCAACTGAAAAAAAAGGACGTCTTTTGCTAGCTGTGCTCGACGCTTACTTAAATAAATGTACACATTACAAAAAACAATAAACATTTTATTAATAAACATTACACCTTAAAAACTTATACCATGGCTAGAGTAATTTCAACAAAAATCACAGTGAATTAGGGAATAAGGAGTTCGCACCACCAAAATATATAGCTCTTCATTGAAAATAATAAGATATATAGAGTTAATCACTGTTGTTATTGCTTCAACTTGTAGTTTGCGATTCCAACTTATGGATTTGACTCTAAAGTTTAAATACTAACCAGTCGAGTTTGAGGTAAACGAAGTATGCCAACAACGTATGAGCAAGTAACTGATATTTATTGGCATACCTGCAAGAAGGTGACTGTGTTCTTGATAGCAAGATTTTGAACAGTCTGGTATGAGACAGTCGATCCAGTGATATATGCATAGTCGTTGGCACCAATCTCACCTACCCAAAACAATGCATCCTTCACAGCCTCTCCGCAAGCCGGTGATCTTCCTCTCCTGCAACCCTTTGTACCCAAGAACTCATTAAACCAGTGCAGCTCGCTCAAGAGCGAATTTGGAGTAAGGTCTAGGAGGATGCTGTTATTGACATAGAATGCATGTTCCACAGCGGTGGCTCCGGCGACCGCGAAATTCACGCCGTGGGAAGTATCGACGGATCGGTTTCGATACGGTGGGATGAAGGGAAGAGAGAGAGCGTCGGCGAGAAAATCGACGACAAGCCGGCCATCGGAGTAACGATTGGTGGGGTGGTGAAAATATGTGATGCCATAGGGGAAGTTGGAGACATGGACATAGCTCTGGGGACCTGACGATGAATTAGTGTTCCCGGTATCAGTATACGAATCACCAAATGCGTAAATCTTCGTAAAATATCCGGTGTACATCCCCGAAAATGGGGAAGTTGCCATGGAAGAGGAAGGCACAAAGAATAGGGAGAACAGCAACAGCGAAGTGAAGATGGAAGGGAGAGGAAAACTGAGACCACCCATGTTGTAAATTGCCAACAAAGTGGGAAGAACAGTCGCTATACTTGTGCTATATAATGCTCCGGCTACTGAAAAAGAGAGCTAGCATGGCCTACATTCAATTAACACTGGTTTTTGCATCTGATCAGAGCTGATCAATATCACACTATGCAGGATTCACTTGTCAGTATGGTTGGCCTGATTTTGTAGTACTCTGGGAATGATCAATATTGGGTGGGGCCGGTAATTTCCTCAACACCGGTGATCTGATCTCTTTATTGCATTAACAAGGACGGAGACCAATAGCATCCACGATCCAACCTACCCAACTGCCCGAAATAAATACTTGATACAGACTGGAAGGCACACCACAGCTATGCCCAAAGTATGATGGCGCGATGGCCAAGTGTGAAGCCATAAAATGTAGGGTGACAAGGTAGAGTAGAGGACGGTGAGGCATTCAATGGTGGATGGGGTGTAAATGCATGGTGTTTTTATTCATTAATTAAATATTTCTAACTTGAAAAGAAAACGCCTTTATAGCTCAGTGGTAGAGCGTCAGTCTTGTAAACTAAAGGTCCGCAGTTCGATCCTGCGTGAGGGCATTTCACTTTTTTTTCCCGTTTAAGACTAAAATTTTCTTGGCGGTACTTAATTTTTAAGCCAACTTTTCACACTAGTAGCTTACAAACTCTTTATTATTATATTATACTGCTTATAAACGATAATTAAAGGTCTTAACATCTACAATGACTTCTAGTTGTGGCACTAGAATTCATTAAATAAAATCAATATTGCCCGAGGATGCACTGCAAACAAACATGTTTACAATACAAGAGACTTTCATGTTATTTTTATGGAATGGTTGAATCCTTGGGTACTACAAAAATCAACCTGCCCTGATTTAGTGTCTACCATTGCCTTCCTGTGAAAAGAACATCAAGCCTGTCCTTACTGGGCATAAAAATTCATCCATGCATGCTCTTTAGATTAGAGCTGCTAGAAAAGCAAGTAAAATAACCCCTAACCAACCAACCAAGAACACACACACACCCCAACCACCACCACCACGACGCCCCCCCCCCGGCACACACACCCAACATGCACGTGGAACAAAATAGGAGCATAAGAACAGCCCACTGAGCCCAGTAGGCTTCCTAGTCTTCTTGTCGAAAGTCTTATTGTGCCATAATCCAAGTTTATTATCCAATCTTGACTGTCTATACAACAATTGGATCAGGCAAAAAGCTTCATCATCAAATAAACAGAGAGATCTATAAGTGGTCAAAAAGAAAGCAAAAAAACAAAAGTATCTGGGATCAGAAAGATTTCATTCCCCAATGGAAAAGTTTGTAAATAAGGTCTCCAAGGAATTGTCAAAATCGTTATTTGACAACAGGTGTAACACCGCATAGTTACTATGCAGATGTCTCAACCGGCTCCTTGGGATTATCTTCGCAAGCAGGTTCAACAGGTTCAGAAGAATTCAAAGGCTCGTCTGATGGCTGAGCACTTGGTGTTGATGCCAAAGGAACCGTGGAAGAACTCTCGATCATGGAGTGATCAAACCTACAAGCAGGCCCAAATTTACAGACCCCATAGCGACTGAAATGAGCACAGACTGGTTGACCCTGGATAGAAACAACAAAATCAAATGAAATTCCGGCACTATCCAACGAATGTGTGTCTGCTAGATAAAGGATTCTATAAAAAGGAAATCTGTTGTTCTCAACTTACTGGTCTAAGCGGTAGGCCTGACGGGCTGAGAACACAAGTGGATTTCTGAGATCTATTCTTTGGATGATGGTAGCGACATGCAGATCGAAATTTACAATTACCAGTTTTCATGTAATGCTGGCATTCAGGTTCTCCAGGCCTTTCTGGAAATTCTTCCACTGACCTCTGCTGGGGTTGAGCTGCAGAAACATCATCCTTCTTTCCCACCCCTCTTACATTCAAAGAAGGTACTGAAGGTTGAGGAGCCATATTCCAATCAGGAACCTGAACAAGTGGCAAACAGAATTGGCTTAGATAATACTACATAAGATTGGTTAATGAGCCATAAAACCCACAATTTAAGAACCAACCGAGTAACCATTCCATTCTGAGTTCATAGGAGTCCCTGGATGATGAGAGTAAATATATGGGGCATAAGGAGGATGTTGACCCAAATAAGGTGAAAGTGACCTATTTGAAGGCATCTGCATATTCCACTGTGCAATATGTGGCAGTACGGAAAGGGTCGCACCATTCTGATTCAGATCTCCAATGTCAGTCGGATCAGGATGATGGAATTTGCAATTGGATGCAAATTTGCAGGATCCAGTCTTCATATAGAATTGGCACTCTTTCTCCCCCTATATTAAAAAAAAAAACTCAGCTTATATAATAGCACCATATAAACAACTTCTCATTCTCCATTGAAAATAAAAATAACAATTTAAAAACTAAATTATTTTAATACCAAACGGATAGGAAGGCCAAGAAAATTAAGCTCCACCCTGTCTTCTGTCTTAGTTTTTGCCTTCAGGTGGCTGAACTTACAACTTTTCCCAAATTTACAACCTCCATTTGTTAAGTAGTACTGCAACAAAGACTTGTCATTGTACAACAACCATTGTAAAATGATAGTTGGAGTAACGCATAGAAACGAGAAATGAGTAGATATGCCTTCAATCAATTATAGTCTCAATGAAAGGCTGCATAGGCTCAGCATTTATGGCAGCTCCAACTTTATGTAAAGGAAATAATAAGTTAGACATATGAGTTGCTATCAAGTGAAAAGAAATTGCATCCAAATATGCAATCCCATCACTTGCCTTAGCTGATTATTTGATGAGGATGGTGCTTAATATTAAGATCTTGTGAAAAATGAGAGTACCTTCCCAACCTTGAACATGTACAATCATAAAGGAGCAAAAGTCTTACAAACTTGCAAGTTTTACTTTTTGAACTTACATTTAAATAGAAAATTGAAGTCAACTTCTCAACCATAAAAAAAAATAAAACTGTGTCAGATCAGAACTTTCTGTTTGGGACAAATTCGTGTATGCAATATGAGAAATACATATTATATGTTTGTGACAGCAAATAGATGAAGTATGTAAAAGAAAAGGAATTTGTACAAAAAACTGAAAACCTTGCACTCTGCGGGTTCAGTCGGGTCAGAACTATCATTTTGGTCCATTTCATTTGTCTTTTCCTTCACAATCTTTGTTTCCTTCAAACAAGGAGATGTGTCAAGTGCTTACATTTGAGATATATCATAATAAAAATAATTTAAATTGCAACAGACTTGGGACAAAGAAAGACATAAAGAATTTAAACATTTTTTCAATTGTATTTATTTTTAATGATGGGGATAGGTGCATACGGCTCGGGTGTGAGTTGGGCCTTGAACAAGGCTGATTTAACAGACATTTGCATGGCATCTGTTGCGGTAGTTGGCTCAATTTGAGCTTGGTAACAATTGTGTATTGGTACAGTTAAACAAAAATGATTATCATTCATTATTTGATTCTTCAATTGATAAATATTTAAAAAATGTGGCGTGACAGTCAACTGCTTACACTATCTCCTACATCTATACCTGGATGTTGAATCTACTGAAGGAAACATGGTGCAATAAATAAATAAACATCAAGAAAGAAGGAACAAAAGATATGTACAAGGAGTAAGATATTAAAAAGATGCATCATCCTATTCTCTGTACACTTTAAACAAACTAGTCAAGGGCACGGGCACAATTTTCAATTTATTTTCAGAATAATTCATAAAAGTTCTACTGCTTGGAATGATGGACAAAAGGAATGGCAAATATGCAAAACCATTTCTTATTCTAGAAGAAACTGCATGCTTTCCACTCAAACGTGTTTTTATCATCATAAAGAAGATAAAGAACAACACCCAAGTCTGTATGCCATAACATAAAAATTAGTCACCAATGAAAATACGAATCTAACCATCAATTTCAAATGAAATTAATATTAAAAAAAAACACTAAATGAATACCTTTGACTCCGAGAGCTCTGCTTGTTCAGGAATATCATTCTTGTCTGCTTCACTAGACTTCCCATTTTCATTTTTATTTCCCTTAAAAAGTGGAAAACATGAAAACACTAAGGTTCAAAACTTGACAAGGACATTCGCAAATTCGTATTTGGAAATAGAACTTTAAAACAAAATAACAAATAACATATTTGTGACAATATTTAGCTTAAATTATTTCAATTTAAAAATGAATAATAAACTATCACACTCGAAAAAGGAAGCTTCCCTGCAATTTAAACACACCCTCGGTCATCTCTCAAACAAAATTATTTGATATAATCTTCTCAGACAAAATTTAATCAATATCATATCTCAAGTCTATCTAATCAGTGTATCACTGCGTACATCAACAATTCATGAAGGGCTAAAGAGCTTCAAGAAAAGCATCCAAACAAAACACATCACGCCAACAATATCTCAATTTCTCTAAAGATTAAGATCCAGTATAAACAAAAAGATACGATCATCCATTGCTTCCCAACTCCACAAGAACTGAGTAATATGTGCACTCATTATCAAGAGCACAACTTTTCCCCCGGATACTGAGATAGTAGAACGTGTTTGTGGCTTGTTCTTCTGGAAAAATATTCAACTGCAATTCTTTCACAAGTCTTTCTAAAGATCGTCATGTATCCAACAACAGTTCACGACATAAGCACCTAAATAGTTTCAAATAAGCACTCAAAACCCATCCTAAGAACAGCACCTCGATCTCTCTAAAGATTAAGATCCAGGATAAAGAAAAAGATCGGAACATGAACTGCTTCTCAAACTCTATGAAGAATTGTTTTGAAAAGTTCACCGACTATCAAAAGCACCTATTTTCTGCTTCGATTACAAAATTGTTCAACATGGTTATCGCTATGCGCATTGAAAGAATTCAACAAACATTGTTTCTCAACGGTATCTAAACAGACTGATCACCATGTATCCACCAACAATTTATGAAACAAGCACCCAAATAGTACAAATATATGAAAAATATCCGATTTTTTTTTTAAAAACAAACATCCATCATAGCGAAAAAGATGAGCACTTCAGTTACTTTTCGTGCATCAACCATCCAAAAAAACCCTCTTTTTTTTTCTTCGATTCATTCAAAAAACTCTACGAACCACATCGCCAAGTGCCCAAACGAATCAAAACAAGCACCTGGCCTCTCCTATTGGGCGGATGGCTGAACTTGCAGTTGGCTCCAAACTTGCAACTCCCAGTTCGCATATAGAACACGCACTCAGCCTCCCCGGGCCTCACCGGATACCGAGGCCTCCTCAACCTCTCCCCCCGCCCGTCCGCCGCCGCCTTCGTCTCACCCGACTCGCTATCTTCCTCCTCGCGCAACTCCAACTCGGCCAAGCTCTCCTCCAAGGAAGTGGCCAAATCCGGAGCGTCAGTGACGACCGCAGTGTCTGCAGCGACCTCAACCTCCGCCATGAATGGACACTACATTGGCCGGCTTTAAGGGTCGATGGCGGGGGTGATAGGTGGGATATTTTGGGAGTGGAGGGAGTGGGACGGCCGCCGGGGAGAGAGACGGTGGGATGTTATATAGCAGCGGGAAGAGAGGGATGTTTTTTTGTGACACGCCGCAGCCCAGGGGCGTACGTAGCACACACGGGGCAGACTGCGAGTGGAACTCAAGGGCGCACGCCAATGTGGTGTTTTTATTAATTACAAGGCAAAGAGTACGGCGGGGGAGAACGATGGTGAGGATGGATTAGTGGGCCTTTTCCGTTGGGATTTTCGGCCCATGTATTTGTTGAGGCCCATGACGGAGATGTTTTGGCCACGTGAGCGTTTGAATGTATACTTTCAATGGGTGATAATAACGAGGGGTGAGCAACCGATCAAATCTACTAAACCAAACTCACTCACTCTGGTTGCTTGGTTCGGTGCAAGTTCAATATAGTTGTGGTTTAGTTAAAATTGAAAATTAATTAAACTTAATTCAGTTGGTTATAGTCAATTTTAAATAAAAACCAATCAAACTAAATAAACTAATAAATGAAAAAAAATCTATTTGTATTAGTTCTTTCATTTTTTCTTTATTATATATGTGTTTTTTATATTTGTTATCCATCATGACATATAATAAAATTTATAAAATTATTATTTTGGTTCAATTTATTAAAAATAATTTATTTATTTATGTAAAAAAATTAAAATTTTAATATATTATACATTGTGTATGGTGTACTTCTTATACAATATTTCAAATTAAGACATTATTCATGTAATTTTTTGTGATAAATTTATAATTAGCCTCTAAATGTGGGTTAATAATTCTTTATTTCTTAAATAAAACTTAAGAATAATTATGATAAATGCTTAAGAATGAATATTTAATGATATAAAACACCATTTATTATTTTAAATGGTTTGGTTGGAGTTCAGTTGAAACCAAACCAAACTGAATTAATTTGGTTGTTTGGTCAGTTTGATTAGTAATTATAATTTTATTTTTATTTGGTTAACCAAACTATTTCAATTCAGTTAATTAAGTAAGTAATTAGTTTGGTTTAAAACAAATCGACCAAATGATCAACCCTAATAATAACCATTGGATCAAACTTTAAATTATTGTTTCTAAGTCTAATGTCCTTAGGCTTATTTAATTGAATTGAATTTATTGAGCATAATCAGTTTCGATTTTATAAGATGTTTGACTTGGTAGTTTAAGTGAATGGAGCTAGTAACTAGGTAAGGGGGTCGGAGGTGCAACTAATGGCTCGATCAAGCTCAATTTTGTTTTTTTATGTGAGATATTAATTGTTTTAATATAATTATTATAGACAAAAGATCATATTAATATGTGAGCTTGACTTGAAGTTGACTTGGCTTGGTTTTATTGATCTAGTATGAATCGGGGAGACAAATTAGTTACATTTGATTTTTTATGTGAGATATTAATTGTTTTAATATAATTATTATAGACAAAAGATCATATTAATATGTGAGCTTGACTTGAAGTTGACTTGGCTTGGTTTTATTGATCTAGTATGAATCGGGGAGACAAATTAGTTACATTTGATTTTTTATGTGAGATATTAATTGTTTTAATATAATTATTATAGACAAAAGATCATATTAATATGTGAGCTTGACTTGAAGTTGACTTGGCTTGGTTTTATTGATCTAGTATGAATCGGGGAGACAAATTAGTTACATTTGATTTTTTATGTGAGATATTAATTGTTTTAATATAATTATTATAGACAAAAGATCATATTAATATGTGAGCTTGACTTGAAGTTGACTTGGCTTGGTTTTATTGATCTAGTATGAATCGGGGAGACAAATTAGTTACATTTGATTTTTTATGTGAGATATTAATTGTTTTAATATAATTATTATAGACAAAAGATCATATTAATATGTGAGCTTGACTTGAAGTTGACTTGGCTTGGTTTTATTGATCTAGTATGAATCGGGGAGACAAATTAGTTACATTTGATTTTTTATGTGAGATATTAATTGTTTTAATATAATTATTATAGACAAAAGATCATATTAATATGTGAGCTTGACTTGAAGTTGGCTTGGCTTGGTTTTTTTGATCTAGTTTGAATCGAACTAGGAGACAAATTAGCTACATTTGAGCAAGCAAAATTTAATTACGTTAATATTCATAGTTTAATCATATGCATGCATTAGGAACGTCGGGTAGGACAATTTGCACAATTATCAAGTTTTCATCCATCGAATTAATGATACTCAGCCGATTTCTTTCATAGTAATAACACTAATAATTGCTATTAATGTACGGTTGTTTAGGTCAATAAGGACAATGATCAAGTTATTCGTGAAGAACTATCCATCCAGTTAAGATGACATTAATCCAATGGTGCTTCTACATGCTTCCTTCTAATGCTAAAATGAATAGTTAGTCTTTCAATTATACCGTTTATTGGTCAAAACATGAGTTTTCGAGGAGAAAATTAGAAATGCCTTTTTCTGGTAAGTGATAGAAGTTAGAACAACACAATAAAGCATCCGCATTTGTTGTGAATTGAACTTTTAGTTGATATTTACAAGATTCTCAAACTCCCAGCCAAAAAACTGTAATGTAGCTTGCTGATGTAATTATGCTTGCAGTAATAAGAAAGGATATATATATATATATATATATATATATATATATATATATATATACACACGAAAATATATAAAACAGAATAATCAGTTGTACTCCATACATCAAGAATTAATGTTCCGTGTATAATAAGTAGAATCGGTCGTAAGATGTAATTTTAGCACAATGTTAGAAGTTGATGCAGTATCATTCGTAAAGCATCAATGTTATAAGTTTATTACAATTAATAAACCTGGCATTTGTAGCATTTTCTTCTATCGCAAATTAAATGGTATATCTTATCGCAAATTAATCATTGTAAAAACCAAGCTTGCAAGGCTAATTATATAAAACTTTGTTACATACGAGAATAAAAATTGATATAATCTTCCCCAAGTCCCTAACTAAAAGCTAAATAAATACCTAGTTATCTAACAACATTCATAAACCTGTCATAATTGAAAGCAGTGTTCTAGCCAGTACCCAGACAAAGCAAGCACACCATACTAACACCAATTACACCATATTAAAGATCAAGACCAGACCCAACAGACATGGCAATTTGCGCAACAAAGAGTAGTATGAAAGCGCTTGAAATTCCTGGTGCAACTGCAGCATCGCCGGAATCAGTGGAGTCGGCCGGAGAAGAATCCGGCGCTAAGCCCATCACCTTGATGATCATTTTCTGCCCCTTCTCGCAGTGGCCGGTGGCGCCGCTGATGAAGTAGTAGAGGCCTGGGTGGTCGAGCACCACCTTCGACTTGCCGGCGTTGGAGAAGAAGAAGGGATGGGTGGCATTGCACTTCTTGTAGCCCTCTTCGCTCACCACCATCACCGAATCCTTCTTGTACTTGAAAACTGCACAATACTCGAACATTATCGCAAAAACTACTCATATATATATATATATATATAT
>JAVDBV010085499.1:0-10618 GCA_032619315.1 Piper longum | reverse complement strand
CGTGCATGCGAGCCGACATTTGTTTAAGTATGTTTGCTTACTGCCCGGTGTGAGGGATTCTTGAAGTTTCATATATTTTCGTGGGTAATGGAATACCCATTTGCCAGATTGTATTAGTTATTTTTCGGACCAGTAACATTTGTTACTGACGGTTTTCTTATAATATATGTATGTCTCGTAAATCCTGTATCGACCTCGGCGAAAGGACAGATCAATGCTACACACACTTGAGCTCCACCTAAGATTTTCTTTCTTGCATTTATTTATATTTGAGGTATTTTGATGTTTATTTGACAATGTCTTCCATTCTCATGACACCAAGAGGGTTATTTCGATATATTTTATGGATCGAGTCTCACATACTAATAATATTAAACATGTCTCGACTCGATCGTAACATTTCTAATTCGGTTCTTAAGTGAACCGAAATTGGGGTGTTACACCTATATACAACTAGTTTTTGTATTTTTCGATAACCATATTACACGAGTGGGCATGTGCCAGTCGAAGAGGCCAACCATGCTATGCAAGTGGCATATGCTAGACATAAGCCAGAAATATCGACATCCATGTAATGTGAGAACATGTGTCAATTGAAGCTGCCAACAACCATGCCATGCAAGTGGCATGTGCTAGTCGTAAGCTAGAAATACTGACAAGCATATGTGCTAGTCGAAGCTGTCGGCAACCATGTTATGCAAGTGGCATGTGCCAGTCGTAAGCTCAAACTGACAACCATGTTATTGGAGTAGCATGTGCCAGTCAAATCCACTGACAAACATGCTACACAAGTGGCACGTGCCAGTCAAAGCCCCCGACAACTATGCTATGCAAGTGGCATATGCCAGTCATAAGCCGGAACCGATAACCGTGCTAGGCGAGTGGGTATGGAAGTAAGAAAAAGAACTTAGGATATAATAGTAGTTCCAAAGGACCAGAAGTGAAATATGAAAATGTCGAGAGAGGCATCACACTAGTAGATCAAATCAGTTAAAGATGATTTCAGTAGATGCGCTTTAGAAATTTCACGATATAAAGATGAATGTTTTCTTTCATATGAAAGCTTGCTATCATAGCTAGTTTGATATTAGTTATATTTTTAGACTAGTAACACTCGTTAGTGACGTATTTGTATAATATATGTAGCTGATGATCAAGAGTAGGATGAGTCAGCCTGGACAAAGGAGCAGTGACATCTTTTGTAGACACGCATGTCAAATGATAGAATGTTAATGTTTAGTTTATGTTATTATATTGAGGATGATGTGATGTAAGGTTTGACAATTGAGTTCATGTGATGTGAAAAGTAATTAGAATGGGTAGATTGGTCGAGACCCAAGATTTAGAATGAATTATGCTGTTGTATGAATATCAATCCGTGATATATTTATACATGCTGATTTAACAAGGTGGGGCTTAATTGCACTTTTAGGGGAAACTTAGTTTGTCTTTTTTTATGAACTTTTATCAAGTTTTATCGAAATTGTTTAGTATCTAAATGGGTTTTCATATCATCTATGTAGTTGCATGTTAGGGATCCATGCATTCATCCATACATAGCAACTAACATGTTCCATCTCGAGACATCAAGAGTAGATCCTTAAGGTTGGGTTTGGTTTAGCCGGCCTAATTAGGACCAGTGACATTCTGGTTCAATTCCTGAGCATGAACTGGATTTGGGTTGTTACAGGAGTTACTGAAACTTGCACCAGACAAGAGCTGCGGAGAGAGGAGTATTGCAACCGTCATACCACCAGAGCTTGCTAGGGGAGGAGAAGGACTGCCTTGCTGTCGGATCGCCTGAAAAAGGGGACTCTTTGTTATCCCACTCCCAGAGTAAAGATGGACATGCTGCTGTGAAGTTGTCACCATTATCGAAGAAGGGAGAAAGCAAAACAGGGGAAAACAGTAGCAAAAGTTTGACTTTGTGGATTTTTTTTCCAACCAACGCCGGTGTATCCAACGTTAAGCCTGTGAAGTGATATTTGGATTTGGGTGGAGTATTACCAAAGTTAGATACTGCCGTTGCCAAAATGTTGGAAGAAAGGTGTTAATTGGAGCAAGGTAGAAACAAAAAGTCACGAGTTTGCAGACCTTTGTCCGGTCAAGTTAGGCTATCTTCGAGCACACTATCATTGCCATTGTGGTCTCTTTACTGTAAGGAACAAATAAAAACCCAAATTCACTATTGGGAAAGCTTTTAATTTTCATCACGTTTCAACTTTTTTTGTGTCATGGTTGATTCTATCTCTCCAAGTGTTTGATAGGTCTATTAATATTTACTTAATTTAAACTATTATTATTATTATTATTGTTATTTAATATTAAGAAAGTGTTCAAGTATAATTTTATTCAATTTAATAAATTTTAATATATTTATAATTATACTAATCAAATGAAAATTTGCTACTTAATAATACATAATTAAATTAGTTTTTTAGTAATTTTTGCATAATTATTTTAAGAAAAAATAGAGTATAATCTATCAAATTAAAAAAATTAAAAATAAATTCCATTTAATTTATAAAAAAATTTAGATAACAAAATTAAAATTATTTTTAATTTTCGTATAAAATTATTTTTTTTATAAAATTAAATGAATATTTATTATTTTTATTTAAAAATAATATAGTAATAATTTTTTAAGATGCCTTGCACATCGCATGGGTCTTAAGATAGTTAAAATTATTTTGTATTCCCAATTAAATGCAATCTTATTTAATTTGTATAGAAAACAATTAGCCTAATATTATATTATATTACAAATTATATTATATATTAAGATTTTTGGTGAAATTAAGTATTTTTAAATTTTTATCTCATTTAAATAAAACCAAACAGACATTACTTGAAAAGAACCCCTTATTTCCCGACTTTCATAGCTTGGCCAAATTGACCCCAAAAAAAACGGACAGTAGAAATGATCGCATAAAATCAGAGGACTTGAGAGTGATAGGGCATGCCACAAGCTCGCTCAGTTTCACTTCTTGAATCTGTCGAGGTCTTGGAATCTAAAAGAGCCCTTCCACCAAAACTGAATAGTGAGCACACTCGGAGGCGTCAGAAAGGATGAGAATGGTGTTGACATATCACCAGTTATTTAAGATCTCACAAACACCACAGCCTTTTTCTTTTCCAATTTTTTTTAACATATATGGTAACTTTTCAACCATATTTAAGCCATGATATATATCCATCAAGCTGAGCAAAAGTTCCATTTTATTATCTCATACATAAATACAAGAACAAAATACAACAAACAGAACATGTCTATTATCATCTTTTCAAAGTAAACGATTAGAGCCCAAAAAAGAAATGATTAAAATATGTCGCTTTGGACTGAACCATAAAGAAATGAACATTGAACTCTTATGTCAGTTTTTAAACAAGAATTATACAAGCACACTAAAAGTAGAAGAAAAATAAAGGGAATGCCCTCGTGAGGTAGATCAGGACTCAGGAACAAGCTGATCTAGAGAAGCCCTTACATGGCTTTCGGAGAGAAGAACAACTACTACAAATAAAAAAAAAAACCGTCTTCGAGTATTACCAGAGTTAGATGCTGCCGTTGCCTGATCTAGAGAAGCCCTTACACACACGTCACAAATAAAAAAAATAAAAAAAAACATTTTACTCCTGTTCAGATTTTATACACACACATGAAGGGTGCTGCACACTAATAAAACTTGTCCACCCTTACAAGGTAGTCAGTCAGTCATCAAATGTGAGAATTGTACAAGAGTGACAAATTATACAAGCTTATAGAAGTACAAGAAGAATAAAGGAAATGTACTTGTAATTAGAATAAGGACAAATAAGGAACAAGCTGATCCAGGGCAGCTCTTAGCTGCCTTCTTAGTTCATGGAAAAAATAAAATATATATGTATATAATTATCTCTATGCTTCAAACAGTCCATCGAGCTCCAGCAGTCCTTGCTCAGCATCAGCCCACGAATAGCGATCCCATTCACTTTGCTGTGGCAGAGGCAACGTGAAATCAAACTCGTCTAAGTCTGATATGGCCAAGCCCTCCATATACGGCAAACCACCAAACGAATCGTCCACTGAGCTCTGGGCTTGATATGGGGGATTTGAAGGTTGCTGGTACAGGGGATTTGATGGTTGTTCAATCAGAGGATTTAACAGTTGCTTGCAATATTGAGATCTGTCAAGTTTAGCAGGACCTTCGACACAATGCAACTGAGAATTTAACTCCTTCCCCTCATCAGCATCAATCACCCGCAAGAGTTCTTCAACATCAAACATATCGTCAAACCCCACCTCTTGAAACCGGAACTGATTCTCGTTTTCGTTTTCTTTTAGGTTCCCAGGCAACAATGTAACAAAATTGTCATCCACAATATTCTGCTCCACACAAGTGGGATGAAGCAAGTTTTGGCCGGAGTCCAGTTCATCCTCACAACTTGTCCTTGCATCTCCCAACCTCTCATCCTGCAATGGTTCACAACCATGAAATGTTGTTGTCGAGGCAGTAGTCGATGAGGATGGTGCGACAACTATTTTCTGGTCCGGTAGATTGAGCCTTGCCCCAGAACCGTACATGGCTCTAGCAGCATCATCATATGCTCGGGCAGCTTCCACAGCAGTGGGAAAGGTACCTAACCAAAGGCGACTACCGCGGTTAGGTTCACGAATCTCAGCAACCCATTTGCCCCAGGTCCTCTGCCTGACACCTCTGTAGACGCATTGTGAGTTCTCAGGGCCACCTTTCCCTTTCATACACCCTTTCTTTGATCCCTTTGCGGCAATCTTCTGGACTTGGTGCAGCCCATCCGAGGTTGAACACATCTGATTATTATGTTCCCTCCATTTATCTAAAGTTTCTGCTATTTCATTACTTCCAATTCTCCTCCTTGGTTTCCGAGTTCTACACTCAAAAAGTGAAAACATGTTCAGAATGAATATGAAACAAGGGATAGAAGAGAGCACATCAAGAAACATCATTTAAAGAAAAGATTATTTTTTAAAAAATATACATAGATAAAAATTCCTTACAACAAAAGTCTCTAGTAAAAGACCTGAATAAGATCAAGTACCCATGCCAGGAAGCAGAATCTACTAGCATATTGTAACATGTTAAACTTCAACAATTTATCAACTGCATAATCATTACCCTAAAGGAGTTTTAAACAATACACAGGTGAACGCATTTTGAAGTTCATATTTCCCAATTATAAATCCTCTAATCTAAAACTCCTCTCTTTGATAATCCATTTTAATTAAATAACAAATTCCATTCTATAGTAACTGAAAAAAAAAACAAAACTACCAGAAGATGCCTACAAATCAATACAACGGGACCTAATCTCAAATTGGCTTTTTCCAACCCAAAAATAAAGAATAGGAACCAATGGCAATAAGCTAATCGAATCACAATCTGATCAAGAACGAATACAGTATACAATAAAACACCAGATTTGTGGAACAACCGTGAATTCCCAATCCCAGAACTCTAAACTAGTCAACCCCGATTACCCAAATCAATCTAAAATTAAAAACCTCAGAAGAATATCAAAACCCCAATTCACCAAATGGATGATCAAATCACAATCACGAACAAACATATCCAAACCGGGAAGCACTCCATCGCCCATATTAAGGATAACCACATAAAACCCTAACACCCAAAATCAATCCAAAACCCTACCGACAAAATCAAAATCAATAAACCTCCCAAAAACAAACCACAACAAAAACCAAAACTTCAACAAGGCCGCACAGCAGAACATCAATCCAAGAACATAAGCTCTAGCCAACAAAACTATTGATCGTGAGGCAGAAAATCAAGCACCTCCCTCATTATTAAAAAATAAAAATCATCCACAAATCCAATCAGAAGCATCGGCAATCTAGAGAAGGAAAGGACCTTTGCGGAACCGTCATTACACCGATAATGATTTCTTCAGCGGTCGAGTTCGAAGACACGAAGGTGAAGTGAAATTAGGAAATCGGTGTCGGTGTCGGTGGCGGCGGCGGGTATTTCTGCAAACGAGTTGAGAGGGGGTGGGGCGTTAGAGACGATTGACGTGGGTTGTGTCGTTATGGGACGCGTAATATTTACCAACGGGGTAATGACACGTCTGTGGAACATTCTCGAAGGCCTAAGAGCGGCCTATGTTTTATATTTTTCCTTCATAGTTAAGTATTTCCCGGATTATTAGTACACTACAATTCAACTTGAGTTTATCATTTATATTATATTAGTCCAATTTATATATCTAAATTTTAAAAGACATTTTAAAACTTATCTTTATTATTGGTACTTTCATAATTAAAACGTTAAATTATTTTGAAACTTTTTAATTATCTTATTATTTATTATTTTATTTATTTATATAATTTTTAAATTGTGAACATTAAATTATTTAAAATAAAGTGTAATTCATATACAAGGCATAGCTCATATATATATATATATATATATATATAATTCTAAATTTATTAATGATTAAATTGTAATTTAAAGGTATATTTACAATTTAATATTAAAAATCACGATTTAAAGGATGTTTTTTTTCAAATTGTCTTAGATGCCCTAGTACTTAGTTTTGGATAAGAGTGGTTGGGTTAAAAAATATTTAGGGAGGGTTAGTGAAATTGTGAGTTTAGCTTATTAAAGTAGATTAACAATACGAATAATTTTTTCCTTTTAATTTACAATGAAATTATACTCATTAGTGAATTTAAATAATAAATCTTGTATGAATCTCTTCTATATTAGCCTTATAAGTCTCCATAACAATGTATATGAGCGATAAGTATGTAATCTGATTAATAGGCTTATAGTCTTTTTGGGTGGTACTGAAAATCGAATAAAAATTATATAAATGTGATTCACACTTAAAAAATAATATTATTAACCGATCAATGTAGATTTAAAGTCCAAATTTACATATGCATTTGGCATTGCCAGTTTCGCAACCCCTTACTAAAAATATCATTAATAGCTATCTTTCAAGATTTAGTTTAGATATATTTTTTATTAATATTATGTTAGGCACAGCTATATCATGAATTTTCTTTTTACATTTTAATGATAGTCAACTGTTTCTAGTAATTTGACGCTTAATCGATGAAAATATCGATCAAACTCTTAAAGTTTTTATCTCTAGCTGTTATAATACGAAGATTTACTCAACACCATTCATTCTTTTCTAAAATACCAAAGTCTACAATAGTTAGATCATTACTGTTAACATTTGAGTTCATATTAATCGTCTTAATGAATTGAAAATGCATATTGTCCATCATATAACGGACTTACATTAGTTATAATTAAATTTCAATTGGTGGGCGTGACAAGTTCTTCCTCTTTCCAACTTATTAGATGAGCTAGTCGAAAATAAATTATATCAGATTAAAATTTTCCCTTGCTCCTAGTTTGAATTTATGTATACCACGAAATCCTATACCAAACTACATACCAAGGTGGATCTAGTGGCCAAAGGAAAGATTTGTGCTTCAAAAGTATATGGCTATAGTTGAGAAAAAAATGAAAAGAGTCCGTCCTCGATGAGGAATAAACACTAAATTTTTACGTAGATCTTTAGGGTTCAACATAAATCCTAAAGTCAGTCCTTGATGAGATTAGTGATCACATTCTACTATTTTTGTTCTGATTTTACACTATATACAAAATAATGATTTTGTAGCCTTTTTTTATTTGATTTGCATTTGATACCTTTTAACTCCAATGCCCCTGATTCGTCATCTTCTTATCTTAAAATCCTTAAAATAATATCACAACTGCGTCCAGAGTGTCAAAAAATGGCGGGATACAAAATTTTGCCTCGATCCGAAGTTTGGAAGGCCATCAAATTATTTTCGAAGTGATAATTGATCGAACTGAACCGTTTGGGGTTGGGTTGAAGCAAATAAATGCTGAATCAGATATTTCTTTTAAATCCATGCTCACCTGGTTTATAATAGACTCCATTGCTCAACCTGCTCATTTCATTTTATAGTTTTTCAATCACATGCAAAACATTTTATCCATTCATAAAAATAACATTCAAGCTTTCATCATTCAAATCAATTCCACATTCAACATCATTAAATACATTCAGTAAGTACAAGTGTGGGCAATTTAATTGCTGCTCCTCCACAATCTCGACAATACTCAATTTTCAAGATTCTTATCTATGTAGTTAATAGAAAAATATTTATAATGAGCCTTACCGGTCTAGAAATAAATAATAGCAAACTGTCACTGGAGAGTTGACTCTCCTGTTGAATGAAAACAATCTTGTTCTTCCTCATAAGGACACTAATTAGGAGCTGTCGGCCTCGTGCGATAGCATCCCATTTCTTCCCATCTCATTCTTTGGCAACATCAAACTATCCCTTACATGGGAAAATCAAATCTCTATTCTTCCCGCCTTCTACATTCTCTATATCACTCTTGGCCTTGAATACAGAGGCCAAGTACTCTCAGGAATGAACTACAATAATTTTTGAAACCAAAAGTCTAAATATACGCTATATAGCAGTACCCATAAACCTCCACACTTCTCTAGGTTTGAGAAACTCAAATGTAGACTTTTCAGGCCCGCTTTGACTAACACAAGCCCTATCTCAAGATGCGATCTTCAAATTTCCATTCTTTAACATCTCACTGAAAGCACGAAGAAAAACATGCACATAGGCCTGGGTAGGGATTATAATATAATAGGCCTAAAGACATCGTGATTGGGTAGGGATTATAATATAATAGGCCTAAAGACATCGTGGTTTAGATCTGAATTTTTGAAAACAAATTTGAGGGATCTCATCATTGAGAGTTATTAATTTGGAAATTCCGTTTGACTAGATGGCCCGTGTGAAGTGAGATACAATAAATTCACCACTCGACAAGTTAACTTACCTGTTAAAACAAAATACAATAGAGTATTGAAGTCGAACGAAAAGCGATTCCTAAACGAAACTTGTAAAAGCTCCAATCTACACATTAAACTAAAAGCTAACGCTCGCTTATGATGCATTCACACACCCTGCAGCACAAACACATCAAGACACAACTCATACAAAATCATACATCAATCCATATCAGATGTCCTAGTCTATGTTGCATTTAATTAACATTACCTATTTAATTTCCTTTATTAGTTCCTTAGTGTTGATTTTAATACCATACAATAATGCAATTTTTTTTTATTTACGATGAAAACATTTAACACATCAATCAATGAATCCTAGCATGATGTGTTTATAATTATCACTTTTAAGTAATTAAGTCAAAGTTAATTATACTTCACATAGCATGCAATAGGCGATGACTAGGATTTGCGTGAGGCTCAAGACTTAAATTCGGCACCCAGTTGTGTTCGAAGTTTGATCGGGTTCAACTGGATGAGTTCGGCAAAGGATTCGATGAATTTCAGTGAATCCAGTTTTCCAACAGTTTTCGGCCACTTTTTTGTGATTTTTCTTGCGAGACAATCAGGGCTATGGGTTGCATTGTCTCGGTGAGCATAACCCAATGGTGATGGTGGTAAGGATGATAACGGTAGTGATAATTGCTGGCGGGAACGTCAAGTCGGCCGGGGTTGGTCTGCTTGTTCGATCGACCATTGGCTGATCTTGATGGTGACCCTCGGTGTGGGGGAATGGTCGTCTACGTCAAGGGGAAGGGTGTCAGCAACACGACAGCGACAGAACAACGTCAGCAATAAGGACGGGGGCGACGTCGTGGGTTAGGGGGAGAAAAGACATGAAGGAGGTCTTGGGGGAAATCTCGTAAATAAAAATTGACTTGAGTCTAACTCGAGTTAAGAATAATAAGTAACTCGTTATAAATTCTAAATTTTTTTAAAAAAATCCCATAAAATATTACACACACCATAACACCACAATGGCATGTTTTATAACTAATAACTCGCCCAAACTGCTCTGTAATACATTTTAGTGCGTTATTCGGTGTAAAAATTATTCTACGATCAAATAAATAAAAAAATAACTACATACTATCATATGTTGTCATAACTTATTCTCATCATCTTTTTAAACTTATTTCTCATCATCTTTTTAACATTATCATCATATACTTAGGTACACTGGATGTAACATTTCAAATTTTTGGTCTACTGGCAAACCAAAATGTGATGTTAAAAATTTATAAAAGTTAATAATTAAACTACTATTGCACAAACTTCATGGAAGCAAATTTTAAAAGCATCAGTCAGAACCACTTAACGACCAATGAAAATTATACATACATACATAATCATACTGTGTTGAAACACACAATGGTACCATGTGCAGCCAAGATGTAAAACCCCATTTTTGGGTTAGGGTTTTACCCGATTTAAGTTTTCCCTATTTGGGCCAGTATCGAGTTGGTTTGAACGAGATCGAGCCAAACTTGTTTCAGATTATGAGTATGGGCCTAAATGGCCGTATGAACATGTTATGGAGGCTGAGTATGCCCGACATGCAAATTATAAGATCACGAGTTATCAATGTATGCTCAGGTATACGGATTTGTTTGTATGTGTTAGACAGGATTTTAGGCCTAGATTTAGGCCGTTACGGCGTTTAGTATCCGTTTGGGATTTTATGGGTACATCATTTGCATGCATCATAGGAATTTTAGATCAC
>JAVDBV010085496.1:0-19967 GCA_032619315.1 Piper longum | reverse complement strand
CACAACCTTGCCCTCAAGGTTACAAGATACAACAGATTACATACATCAATTTTCCATTTGCGATGCAGTTGGGAGAGATGTATGGATATAAGCACCTGCAACTACCGAAGCCTTCAGTTGAGAGATGTGAAAGACTTTGTGTATTTGAGAGTCTGCTGGTAGCTGCAACTCATAAGCAACCTGACCAATGCGCTTGGTGATTGGGAAAGGACCGTAAAAGCCGGCAGCTAATTTGTTTGATCGCTTGGATCTCAAGGAGTATTGTCGGTATGGCTGGAGTTCCAAATAGACCTACTGCCCCACCTGGAACTCAGCATCATGTCGTCGGAGATCATGGTAATGCTTCATCCTCAACTGTGCCGCCGCCAAGTTGTCCTTCAATTCCCTCAACAACTGATCTCTGGTCCTCAGCATATCATCAACCTCTATTGTTTTAGCTGTTCGCGAAAAGTATGACAACAAGGTGGGTGGCTGCATATTGTACACGGCTTCTAAAAGACTCATTCAGATTCCAAATTGGAACCTGGTATTATAGTAAAACTCAGTCCATGGCAGCCATTTAACCCAGGTATGAGGTCTATCTGCTGTAAAACATCTCAGATATTGCTCCAACACCTTGTTTATTGCTTCAATTTGGCCATCGGTTTGAGGGTGATAGGCAGAGCTGTAGTTGAAGGCGACCCCTTGTAACCTGAAAAGTTCCATCCAAAAAGAGCTGGTGAAGGTTGGATCCCTATCACATACAATTGAAACCGGCATTCCATGCAATTTGAAAATTTTATCAAAGAACAACTTGGCAATAGATTGAGCCAAAAAAGGGTGAGCAATAGGAAGGAAATGGTTGTACTTGGAAAGCCTATCAACCATAACTGCATCTTTTGCATTACTCTTAGGCAAACCACTAATGAAGTCCATGCTAATGGAAGTCCATATTTGTTGGGGTATAGGAAGTGGTTGTAATAATCCAGCCGGTGCTAATGTAGAACTCTTGAACTTTTGACAAATGTCACAGTTCTGTAAATAGCTCACCACGTCCTTGTACATCCAAGACCAAAAGAAAACAGCTCTAAGTCGCTTCAAGGTCTTTTGAATCCCCTCATGAGTACTGTCATGGAACTCTTTCAGAATAATATCCATCTGAGAAATCAAGTAAATCCGGTGCTTGTAGAAGAGGATGTCGTCTCTCAATTCCCATCTTGGGGACAACTTGTTGTCAGCACATTGTTGTTTCAGCTTCAACAAATGCTCATTAGTAGTATAGGCTTGTTTGATCACCTCTAACCAACTTGGCAAGGCCACTGAAAGTGCTGTACAAGAGAGCGATCCTGTTTGTTTGGTCATGTCTCCAACTGTCTCCAGCAACTCGCCTTCATGCTATCTAGACAAGGCATCATCAACTCTATTTTCCTTTTTAGGCTTGTATTCGATGACGAAATCATCCCCTAACAGACCAGGCTTGTATTTGATGACGAAATCATACCCTAACAGCTTCACTAACCATCTTTGTTGTGCCATGGTATGAAACTGCTGATCCCATAGAAACTTGAGGCAGGAATGATCTGTTCGGACCACAAATGATCGACCCAACAGGTAATGTTGCCACTTTTGGACAACCAACACTAAAGCCATCATCTCCCTTTCATAAGTTGACAACAATAGATTCCTCCCATTCAATTTCTTGCTGAAAAATGCAATGGGCTGGTTTTGTTGCATCAAAATAACCCCTATTCCCATCCCACTTGCATCACACTCGATCACAAAGGGTATATTGAAGTTTAGTAACACCAGCATTGGAGCCTTTGTGAGAGCTTGTTTCAAGTCATGGAAAGATTGTTCTGCGAGAAGGTCCCAATGATAAGCATCTTTTTTTAGTAAATCCGACAATGGAGCTGCTAGAGTACCAAAGCCCTTGATAAATTTTCTGTAGTACCCAGCTAAACCCAAAAAAGCTCTTATACTCTTAACTGATCTTGGCATCGGTCAATTCACAATAGCTTCTATTTTTTCCTTGTCCACTCCAACACCTTCAAAAGAAATAACATATCCCAAATACTGAATTTGATGCAACCCAAAAGAACATTTATCCTTCTTAGCATATAACTCATGTCTTAGCAACTCAACTAGTGTCAACTCAATATGGTATAGGTGCTCATCCCAACATTTTCTGTAGATAAGAATATCATCAAAGAAAACTAATATGAATTTTCTGAGATAGGGAGAAAACACCTCATTCATCAAAGCTTGGAAGGTCGAAGGGGTATTGGATAACCCGAACGGCATGACCTTGAACTCATAGTGCCCATGGTGTGTCCAAAAAGCTATTTTGTGGACATCATCTTTATACATCCTTATTTGATGATAACTCGACCTCAAATCCATCTTAGAAAAATAGGTAGTACCGTGTAATTCATCCAAGAGTTCATCAATATTGGGAATGAGAAATTTATCCTTTATCGTTGCCTTGTTGAGAGCCCTATAGTCAACACACATCCTCCAACTTCTATCTTTTTTCTTGACTAGCAATACCGGAGTTGAATAGAGACTTGATATAGCCTAAATTATACCATCCTCCAGTAATTGCTTTACTTGTCTCTCAATTTCATTTTTCTGGAAATAAGGATACCGATATGGTCTCACAGCTACCGGCAGCGTTCCCTCCTTAAGGTTCACATGATGGTCATGAGGGCGTGTAGGCGGCCGCCCCTTGGGTACAGAAAACACCTTGTCAAACCTTTGCAGTAGCTGGTCCAATCCCTCGTGTTGTTGAGCTATTAAGGTGGTTTCCGGTCGACTCAAATCCCTGCTATTCACCACTTGCAAGTTCATCAATAATCCTTGTTTCCTTTTTTTAAAGGATTGTGAAATCCGCTTCTTGTCACACAACTAATCCGGAGGAGTGATCTGCCCTCTTAGTTCCACGGTTTTCTCTTTATCTTTGAAGGACATCGTGAGGGATTCAAAGTCTCATAGTATTGGCCCCAACGTCTTCAACCATTGAATTCCCAAAACGATGTCAATCTCTTCGAGCTGAAGTATAAAAAATTCTGAAGTAGTAGCATATCCTGGAAATTAGATCTTGATAGCTGAACACCTTCCCCCACAACACATTTGGTCTCCATTGGCATTCTGAATTTTGGGTCCGCTGTTGGTTTCCTTCGGCAACTTCAATTTCTGAACCAGCTTTGCATTCACAAAATTGTGAGAGCTACCCGAATCAATCAAAATCGTCACTTGGTGTCCACCCACTCTCCCGAGAACCCTCATGGTGTTGGAAGTAATGATTCCCGTCAACGTATTCAAAGAGATGGCTGGAGTAAGGGAGTCGTCTTCCTGGTCACTATCGTCCTCCTTCGACAGTTCCTCCTCCCTCACCCCTTCAATGACGAATAACTTTTTACACTTATGTTCAGGTATAAATTTCTCGTCACACCTGAAACACAGTCCAACCTCCTTTCTCTTTTGCAATTGCTTGATGCTGAATTTCCGTCCATGAGTAATATCCTTGGGTTGTTGTTCTGCTGCTACACCGGCATCACCCTTGACCAACCCAAAGCTGCTCCCCTTGTGAGAAAGTCCAGTTGTGTGTTGATATCCCTTGCCCATTACTTTTCCAAATGTCGCTGATTTCTAATTCACATGGTTTTCCAAATGTCTAGCCAGCCCTTGAGCATCCAATAAGGTGTCTGGCTTTCGAGCTTTCACCTCCACTCTCAATTGGGGCTTGAGACCACAAGTATAGTTGCTGATCCTTTGTCTTTCGGTCATGCTTCCAGCTCTAGTTGCCAACCGGTTAAACTGAACGGTATATTCTGGAACTGATGCGTCCTGTTTTAGCCGAGTAAGATCCCTATAAAAATCTTCATACTCCGAAGGACTGAACTGAAGATTCATGGCTTCCTTCAATTCTGGCCAGCTAGGAATCTCACGGTGTTCTTGCAACATATCGAACCAAATCTGCACATCGTCCTCCAAATGAAAGCTCGCCAATTCTACTTGCAATCTTTCATGGACGTGATGCAGCTTGAAGAATTTTTCCGCCCGGCTAAACCATGAGATTGGGTCCTTAGTTCCATCAAACTTTGGGAAGTTGATCTTGGAACCTTTCAGAAAATCTTCATTTGGGTCATCGTGGGCAGCAACATTCCGAAGATTTTGGGCAGCGACTTCCTGGAAATTTTGTCGAGCAGGTGCTCTTCCTCTCCTGCTCATACCGAACTGCCTATTTCCCCCTTGCAGCAGCGGCTCCTCCTGTTGTTCTTGACGGTGCATACCCTGTAATACATCATCACAAGGTCGCCCCGTCCCTACTGAAATTGGGTGCGCTCCTGGTTGACAATCAGGTATACCCTGCAACACATCATCACAAGGTCGCCCCAACCCTGCCGACGTCAACAGCTCATCTTGTGGACGACCAACACGAGATCCGTGCAATGGATCGTCTATCTCCCTTCCCATTGCAGAAACCCTCCCATGAATTGTCCCAATACCTTCTCTATTTCCCAAACCATCACCTCTTGATTGCAGCAATAAATCAAACTTTGATGACATATTGGTAATCGCAGCAATCAACTGATCTTGAACCCTTCTAATCTGGGATAATTCATCAAGATGGGGTGAAGAAGACATACCTCCCTTGACCTGCTCTGATGCCAATCTGGGATGTGTTTCTTCCCCAAGCTCCACAACCAGTTCCTTGCCTTTAATTTGCCCGGAACTCTGCTTCGCTGGTGCCATCTCGGTGACGAATTTTTGGGTTGAAGAAGGGTGACGATCAACTGTAACAATGGTGGAAGGAAGGCTACAAGTGCGGCAACCAGGGAAGGAATCAGATGACGATCTGATTCCTTGGGTTCCAAGAAAAACCTGGAGGACGAAGCAATCTCCAAAGGGGTTGTTTTGATTTCAGCAAAATTATGATAACAGAATTATGTTACAACCCATCTTATAGACAACATACCTAGTGAAATTACACAAACACCCCTACTCAATTACCCCTACTAACAATGTTCATAACAGGTAGCGTGTCCTTGTGCATTTTGTGCCATGACATATGTGCTGCATATCTACTACAGTATTCGGGTATCTCGTGGCGATTTTGTTGTTCGTTTCATTTGATTTGATGCGCTAAATAGTTTGTGATGTGTGTTGAGTGCTCCCGAAGAAGACTATTCTTGATCTTTACTTTGCCAAACAATCCGATGCTGGAGCTCTTCTTCTCGAACGGTGTTGGGAGGATGTGGTGAGGAAGTTGAAAGATGAGTTTGGGGCTGTATCTCTCCTAATTTTGATGTTTGTGAGAAGATTGATGAAATCGGGTTTGTAAGAAATTTTGAATCATCTCTCTTTATAAGATTTTCATGGTTTTTTATATTTGCTAGTAGATAAGAAATTTTGGAGAGTTGCCTGACTAAATCATATTTTTATAATTATATTTGATAACTTCTCATACATGGTATAAATGTATTTTAGATTATCTGCAAATATATGAGGTCTACTCTCTAACATCTATACAAAAAACTTATATTCTTTTTTACGTTTAAGTGAATGTATACGTTTTTTTTTAGGATACAGTTGTTCAAAGATCGGTTAAACTTGATTTTGAGTCAAACAAGACTTTACTTAAAGCTTAGCTTTATATTAAATAAGCTGGACTGGGCTTATATGTGCACAACTTGGCTCTATTCGAAGCTCGATATTTTACATATAAAATAAAATTTTTAACTGTATTTATCTTAAATTTTTTTTATATAAATATAACCAAATTAGAAAATATCATTATATGATATCAAATTTAAATAAATTTATGCATGATTAAATTATCTTTTATAAATAATTATACCAAATTTGAGATATTTTAATTATAAATTAAATTTGAGAAAAAATAGCATCAACAAATACGAATTAAGATAGCTCAAATACTGCTTAAATTTAAATTGACTCGAATACTTTTTACCTTATATAAATTCAAAATCAACAAGGTGAACTTAAGCAGAGTAAAACTCAACTTGACTCACCCGATGAGCAACACCTACTTTGAGATCTATTTGGATAGTGAAAAATAACATAAAATAGATGCAAAAAAAAAAGAAGAAAAAATCATATCATTTTCTTTATGTTTTAGCTAGAATCATTCTAATTTCCCCCGTTTCCATGCATTATTTATGAATAAATTATTGTGAGGATGATTTTCACCATGATGAAAAATAAATTTCATTTTTTCAAGTTTTTTGCAAACCAAACATGAAAAAAAAAAACTTTACTTTGATGTCTGTTGTTCCAGACTTCCCCATCGACGTTTGCCAAATACTCAGATGTCGGAGCTTGTATCTTGCTTCTTCTCGATTGGTGTTGGGGAGGATGTGGTGGGGAAGTTGAAAGATGAGTTTGGGGCTGTAGAGTTTGATTCTGACCATTTCTCCTGGGTTTGTAAGAAATATTGAATCATCTCTCTTTATAAGATTTTCATGGTTTTTTATATTTGCTAGTAGATAAGAAATTTTGGAGAGTCATGCCTGATTAAATCATATTTTTACAATTATATTTGATAACTTCTCATACATGATAAAAATGTATTTTAGATTATCTGCAAATATATATGAGGTCTACTCTCTAACATCTATGCAAAAAACTTATATTCTTTTTTACGTCAAAGTCAATGTATACTTTTTTTTTAGGATATAGTTGTTCAAAGTTCGATTAAATTTGATTTGTTTCACACTTGAGTAAAAAAAACACTACTTAAAGCTTAACTTGATGTTAAACAAATTGGACTGGGCTTATACCTGCATAGTTTGGCTCTATTCGAAACTCGATATTTTTCATATAAAATAAAAATTTTAACTGTATTTATTTTAAATTTTTTTATATAAATATAACCAAATTAGAAAATATCATTATATGATATCAAATTTAAATAAATTTATGCATAATTAAATTATCTTTTATAAATAATTATACCAAATTTAAGATATTTTAATTATAAATTAAATATGAGAAAAAATAACATCAACAAATACGAATTAAGATAGCTCGAATATTGCTTAAATTTAAATTGACTCGAATACTTTTTACCTTATATAAACTCAAAATCAAACAAGGTGAACTGGAGCAGAGTAAAACTCAACTCAACTCACCTCAGTGCAACCCCAACTTTAATATCTATTTGGATAGTGAAAAATAAAATAAAATAGATGCGAAAAAAAAAGAAAAGGAAAAAAATCATATCATTTTCTTTATGTTTTACCCAGAAATAAACAAAATCTGCATAGTATCATTCTAATTTCCCCTGTTTCCTTGCATTATTTATGAATAAATTATTGTAAGGATGATTTTCACAATGATGAAAAATAAATTTCATTTTTTTATTTTTTATTTTGCAAACCAAACATGAAAAAAAAACACTCTCTCACAATCCAAACATACTTTAAGGTTAACATAAAATTTCTCATAACAAATAATCACGTGTATAGTTAATTAATTAAATTGTACTCATGCATCGGGAGGGAAATCTATTTAATATAATGAAATAAACCATTTTGCCAAGTGGCACTTCTGTAATTCTTTTTATATGTCTATTTATTTACTAACATATTGTTTCTATAAAAATATTTACCATTTTTTTTTTGAAAAGCACAATCCAAACTAAATGAAAAAATAACATGAGATAACATGATGTGTTGAGTGGAAGACATTTGAACTTAGAATATAACCCTAGAATGTTGTATAATATGCTATTCTTAGGTAGGGACCATATAATGGTTTGGCCGCGGATCAATGGTGTTCCTCACTTTTAAATATTAAACTAGGCAACATGTCATGCCATGTGGAACCTATAATAGATAAGTAAACTTTCATTGAATAATGAGATAAACTATAATAACTTAATTTATTAGAAATAGATTTTAATTGATTTTAAAGATATATCTTATTTAAATGAAGAGATGAATTATAATTATTTAATTTTTTATATAATAACCCGACCCAAAGCGTAATGTAATGGGCCTAAGTTATTTCTTTAAAAGTTGTTAACAATGTTAAAAATCTATAGTTTATTCCCACCTATAAAGAAGATCTTATCCCAGTAGGTATTAGATGCGAGGCTAACTTGAACGATTTCATAATCCACCCACGTAAAGAAATTTTACCCCCGAAATTCTTACACTTGGCCAGTTGCTAACCCTAACCCACGATCTCCAGCCCACCCATCTAACGCGGAGCTAGATTATTTTGATATCATTTGTAACGACCCAATCCAAAATGTAACATAATGGGCTTGAGTCATTTCTTTAAAAATAGTTAACTAAGTTAAAAATTTATAATTCATTCCTACTAATAAACAGGATCTTATCATAATATGTAAAACCCGTGACTCGAGTCAGGGTTTTATTACATCGAACCTGTCGGTTCAACTGTCAGTTCGAGTCGAGTCAGTTCATAGACCACATGCTGAGTCGTGACCAGCCGTGAGTTATGAACGATGAGGGTTAAGTGTACTTGAATGTATGATGATAATGTAGAAAAGATGGTGAGAAACGAGTTATCAGAATATATGAAAGTATGTAGTGATTTTTCTTTTTATGGATTTAATCGTAGAAATGGTTTTAGGCCGATTAACGCATTAGGATGTGTTATTGGGTAATTATGGTGGGTTATTAGTTATAGAGTATGTCATTTGGATGTTGTGATGATTGTTTTTATTTTATGGGATTTTTCCTTATTTTTCTTTTTTTTTTAGAATTTATTACGAGTTAGTTATTATTTCGTCTCTGATTTGCACTCTATTCCATCGTATATTTGGTTTTCTACTTGCAGGACGAGTTAAGTGGCGCTTTATCGATTCCCACCTAACTCAGGCCATTTAGCCGAATAGTTTTCCGAGATTAATAACCCTCGAAAATGAGATCCCTCGAGTATGCTTTAAAATTCAGATCCAGCTCACGATGCCTTCGCGTTTTGAGTGAGAGATGGAAAGAGGGAGGCGGTCATGACTTCAGACAAGGCATGTGCCCGTCTGCGGGTTGACGTTGGGTAGGACCCACTTGATCCCGAGGGATCCTGCTAACTCCGCGTTTGAGTTCCTCACACCCGGAGAACGTGGAGGTTTACGGGTACTGTTTAGTATAGAGCATGTCCGGACTTGTGGTTCAAAGGGTATTAAAGGTGACTGCCTGAGAGTACTCGGCCTTCGGCTCAAGGCTAGGAGTAATATAGAGGACGTAGAGGGCTGAGATAAACGAGGATGAGATTTGATGCAAGACGCAATAGATGAGATGGCCAAGGAAAGAAAATGAGATAGAAAGAGGGACGCTGCCGCTTGAGGACGACGGCTCCTGTTAGTGCCCTTGTGAGATTTCTTGAGGAAGTAAACAGTTTTTATTCAACAGGAGGGTTAGCTCTCCTGTGCCAGTTTGATATTAGTTATTTTCCAGGCCGGTAACACTCGTTACTGACGGTTTTCTTATATATATATATGTGAGGATCAAGACGATTGAAAGCTGCTGTCGGGACTGCAAATGAGTAGCACAGAGTCACGCACACATGTACCTGCCATGTGTATGGTGTAATGATTGTGTGTTAATGTTGTTTGAATAAAGATTTTATTGCGTCATGTTTTGAATGGGTAAATGTGAATGACCAAGGAGCTTTGGAGCTCGGACTCGGCTCAGGTGAAAGTGAAAGTAATGATGTTTGTGTGATTATCGATCGACATGTTTTACATCATTTTGAAAGTATGTATATATATATATATATCCTTGTTGTGGACAGGTTGGCCCTTATTGCACTTTTAGGGGAAACTCTGTCCGTTTATTTTTAAAGAAATAAGTATTTTCTTTATGATTTCTCGTTTATTATTTTCATTTTGATTTTTGCTTACATGTCATGGCATGCATGTAGAACCAGCGTTAGAACCCAAGCATGACATTCATACTCTACATGTTGCGTCTCCGTCTTGATGCCAAGAATAGGTCCCGGTCGGCTTAACCGAATCTATTAGATTAACGAACAGTTCGGTCACCGGTAACATTTTCGGGTCAATTCTTGGGTGAACCGAAACGGGGTGTTACATAATAAGTACTAAATATAAACTAAGTTGAGGGATCTCACATTTTATTATATTTTTTAAGATAGCAAGACAAACTCTTATTAGGTATTTTAATTATATTTTTAAATTTTTTCTATTTTAATTTAATGATTCTTTTACTCTTACTCTTACTCTTATACTAGTATTGCGTTCCACTTATTAATAAGTGTGTGTGTGTGTGTGTGTGCGCTTTTATATATATATATATATATATATATATATATTATAGGTAGCATTGGTCCGTGACCGACAGCCTAGCTAATATCCCTTGTCTAGGCCATCATCTAACGCTGAACCAGATTACTATGATATTATTTGTAACGACTTAGCCCAAAGTGGACCGTAATGAGTCCAAGTCATTTATTTAAAAGTGGTTAAAGACGTTAAAAATTTATAATCCATTCCTACTTATAATCAAGATCTTACCCTTATAGTTACTACATATAAACTAAGTTGAGGGACCACTGATTCAACTAAAGCAAGAACTCTCTCTTGTCTCCCTTAATGGAATCCCAGGAGGAGAAGTGCACGGCCATCAACTGGCAAAGATGCCTATCTTGAGATTTCGATTGACTAACAAGCAACGGTTGTGCTCCCTCTATTCTAACTTTCACTGCTGAGCTTGAGCTATAGGGCTAATGAGTTCTCGACCGAATGAAGAGGTTAGTTTCTTCCTCAAGAGTGTGTCGGGACTTCAGGTGGTCTTTAGCTTTGAGGAATGTCTTTAGTCTTAAGGATCTCAGCCTCTTCTTAGAGAAGAAGAGGGTAAAGAAGTTTTTTTTATTTTGATTGAATGATTCTCTTACTTTTACTCTTATACTAGTATTGAGTTCCACCTATTAATAAGAGTGTATATATATATATATATATATATATATATATATATTATAAGCAGCATTATTGATTGAATACCAAACAATATTTTCTTCAAAAAAATAGCAATTTATATACAACTTATTAAAAAATATAGAGAGTTTTTTTTATACGTAGATTGCATGCAAATTCATCTTATTCCACCGAAATAAAAGAAAGAGATTTTTAGTCACCTCACTTATTATTTTCATATTTGTCATGATTTTTAACTTTTTACATGTATTATAATCAATGGGAGTTGGGGAATTGAAATCTCTATAATTAAACATAATCAAGCCAAAAATATAAAAGATAATAATTTTCATTATAAGAGAGGCGAGAAAACTGCGACACCGTATGTCATTTTTTTTCGATGTGAGAGTTTTTTTTAAAAAAAAAATTAAAGTTGGAGATGGCATGTGAAGTTGTACTCGGACACATATCCAGAACATAATTTGTAAGCCACACTCATGTTGTTCATAAAATACATGATACAAATAATTTGGCACTATCCTATATTATTTTACCCCTTTTTTATTTTGTAAAAAAAATTAACATATTTTGTGCCACTTGAAAATAAGTAAAATAATAGTGCAAGTGGATAATGGTTTGCACCTAATTTAAAAAAAAAATTAACTCTAAAAACTTTTAAAACAACTCTATTCTATAAATTTTTTAGATTGACTCTTTTTATATTGATAGATATTGTGATTGACTCATCGCGTCAAATAAAAGTTAACCGTGTCCACACATCTTGTTGTGGATTAACCACCACCCGAGCCCTGCAAAAGAAAACCTTTCTATCATTATTTTTCGGCAGATAGGCAGAGACGGCGTCGTCGCGTATTCCCTCCTGCATAGGCACCAACCGTTTGCCACATTCAGGCCAGAACGGCCTCTTTATTACCTCCAAACTAAAATCAATGTTTCTGGTAGAGACATGGTTTTTCGGAAGAAGATGACCTTTGGCTGTATCCTTGTTAGGATTATATTGGAGAGTACAATCCCTGCATATCTGAAGACGCTATTTTTTATTGCGACGTAGCTGTACAACCGATTGCACGGCGCCTTCTCGTCGATATTGTTGCGGTAGCGCTCGGTCCATGCAGCTTGCCCAAGTCTGCATGTGCTCGTCGAAATGAGTGGTGAATGATAAGATGCTACGATGGCCAAGACGACGCGCTCCGGCGAGTCGGGCGGCGCTGTGAGTTCCATCCAACTTATCATGGCTTCCTCTTCGAATGTGGGTTTGTGGAAGTCGGGCGTGCCGATTGTTGCGGGGGTGAGGGGGTTGAGGAAGAAGACGGGGAAGTAGCAGCCCCCAGAACTTGGCCCTTGCACCGATAGCCAACCGCTCCTCGCCATCAGAACCTTGCACCCATCCAACTCCGGGATGTGCATGGTTGGTGTAGGAACGCTCCTTGAACGTGTCCCTCAAGTTGTATGTGGTGGTGGTGGGTGAAGTCAGCACCACCCATATCGGGCTTTGGAGATTTGGGTCGCCGTTGCTCCATCCGGCCGAGCGCCATGCCTTGCTAACGCTGCGGAAAGACAACTGGTCTATGTAACAGAGGCGGCCGAAGACGAGGGACAGAAAGTCGCAACAAAGCTCCGACCATGTTGGGCGACGTTGGTTATTCTTCTTTGTGCAACTCTCCTTCCACCTTGAGGGAGTAGGAGCACGAAATTGATGTAAATAACATAAAATTTTTTAAATATTATTAAATTAATTATTTTGTATAGAAACCAAGGATGATTACACCTTAAAAATTACAAAATAATTACATATAGCTCACCCCAAACATGTCTGTAACTTGCAAAAGGCACTGTATGGGCTTACACTGGCACCGAGAGCATGGTATGATAAATTTAGATCTTTTTTGTTCTCAGAAGTCTTTTTCTCTTCACAAGCCGATAACTCTTTGTTCATTCACAAAACAGTAACAACTATCATAGCCTTCCTCTTATATGTTTATGATATGCTGGTGAGTAGTAATTCTGATTCTGCACTCAACACATTTCTTGCTGAGATGAAATCAGAATTTTCGATGAAAGACATGGGGCAAGTTCACTATTTTCTTGGTATTGAAATTCTTCACACTGATCAAGGCTTGTTTCTCTTTCAACAGAGGTATGCTGAAAAGAGCAGCTATGCAGATTGTAAGCCTAGTTCCACTCCAATGATGCGCAAACAAAATTCTGTGGAAGAGTCTACATCGTTTGAAAATGTCGCATTTTACTGAGAAATTGTTGGTTCATTATAATACATTATCTTTACAAGGTCGGATCTTGCATACTCAGTGAATCATGCCATATGCATAATCCAACAGAACATCATTATTTTATGGTCAAGAGAATTTTGAGATATCTGAAGTCCACAATCAGTTGTGGCCATTATCTTTACAAAAACTCTTCGTTGGTTCTCTCTCCTTGTTCTTTTAGTGATTGGGCAGGGTGTCCTCACACACGGCATAGCACCACTGGTTTCTGCTCTTTTCTCGGCCGAAATTGTATCTCTTGGATGTCAAAGAAGCAGCCTATAATGTCCAGATCTAGCAACGAAGCTCAATATAGAGCAATGACTCAAACTGCTTGTGAGATCACTTGGCTGTCATCTCTTTTTCGGGATCTTGGTATAAGTATACAGGCTACTCCAATCATTTAGAACGATAATCTCAGTGCTCTGAATCTGACAATAAATCCAGTTATGCATTCTCGATCAAAGCATGCTCAACTTGACTGTAAAATGTTGCTCTGAAACTCATTGAATAGCCTACATTCATACTTCCAAACAGGTTGCAGATATCTTTACAAAAGCATTGCTCCAAGAACCTTTTCTTAAATTTTGTTCCAAGCTGAAATCTACTAACTTTATGACATTCGAGGTAGGTGTAGCGTTCGAGGATGAAAAATATCAAGCACCCGGTTATTGTTTTGTGGAGAAGGATGAGAAGCTATTGATAAACTCCAAATCTTCGTCTTCGATTTTCGAAAACCCTTTATCACCTTTCATCCAGAACAGGGCCTTCACGGGCTTCTAAGGCATCTGAAAAGAAGAAGAGCGGAAACAAAACTTGGAGAGATATTTGTATTATTAGTATTGATCAGCATGAATATGCATGTTGCTTGATTAAGACCTGTATTGTAAGTGAGCCCAGTGACTTGAAAATGGCTTTTACTTTTTTTTTAAAAAAAAAAAAAACTTAATTGGTAGTTTTTAGTTTAGGGGGGAACATGGTGAAAATAAAAAACCAAACAAAAATCGATCTGAATTATCAATTCTGTTTGGTTCAGAATTAATTTGGTTTAGTACTTTTCATACAATCATAGACAAATGAAGTGAACCAAATTGATATAAACGAATTTTTTAAAATATACTTTCAAATCAATGTTTTATGTTGATTATTATAAAAATATTTAATTTTTATGGAAAATTTTAATATGTTTAACATGATGAATATGTCTAAAATTACTTTTTATATGATTATGTTCATTAAAATATGGCATAAATTTGATTAAATAATTAAACAAATCTATTTTTTTATTACTTGTAAAAAATTGGTTATTCAATTACTAAATCGAAATAGTTTGGTTTGGTTCTATTTGGTTTGGTTTTGACAAAACTTCTATTTGGTTTCGATTATAAAATCTAGTCACCTAATGTCTATTTTGTAATTCAGTTAGTCTGGAACATGCGCACCCCTTATAGTTTTTTTTTGGTAGTTGGTACCGAATTTTATATATAGGGAGAAAGAATATGTTTGTACCGGTCAATTTTAATTGGAAAAGTAATTTTCCAATAGATCTTCTCCAATTTTGCTTGTGAAGAAAAATTCTAGATTCTTTTATATTTAGAAATATTTAAATGTGTGCATGTATTATTTGTTTAACTTTTTCTAAGCCAAAAAATTGTTTCTCATTCTTAAAACGTGAAAAAAACTAAGGTGATAAAAAAAGTCTAGCGGAGTAAATTTTTTGGCGTTGAAAAAATTTGAAATTTAACACAGACTAATTTTGAAAAAATTTGTAAGTATAAAAAGAAATATAGGTTCTTCTCCCTCATAAAAATTGACATAGAGAAAACGTTAAAAAATCTATTTTTTTTAATTTTCTTGGCATTTTCTCGACCAACATTTTTCAATATAGAGTGAATAATCACATCTACTCTCGAATACAAGAAATATGATAAAATACAATCATAATTTAAAAAATTTTATCATACAAAATTTGAGTAGTTTAATCGAGGAGCATGAACAAAAAAAGGGGAATTATATTGAATAAACAAGGTCCAGCAATGGGCCTACTCCTCCAAGATCATAATTTTTTTACTTACAAAATATATGATATACAAGCCCTTCAAAAAAATGGTTATCTAATTTACCAATTTATTAATTGTTCCAAATTAAATAAAATAAAAATGGTGAAGAACTTCTTTGTCATATACAAAAAAAGGTAAAAACATTTGATTAATTTAACCAAAGTGGTTTTAAAATATATGACAATGACAGAAGGTCAGTACATAAGTACAAAATTGATTTAATGATTTAACCAAATATTATTTAATTATTTTATTTGTAATTATAAACCTCATTTCTATCTCAACATTAATCTTAAAATTTTTAATTATTGTCAAAGCATTAATTTGATGAACTTATTTAATTTAAATTATTTATTTACTTATCTCCTAAATTTTAGTATTAGTTACCATAGTTTGAATGGTTTAACATTTTGTATTATGCGAATAGAAAGTATTTTCAATAACTTAATTTTTAACCAATTTAATAATGTTGGATTTATGATATATAATGTGTGAAAATTTAACCATGTATTAACCATTTAACCAACAACTAGGGGTGTAGCCGAGCCGAGCCGAGCCGAGCTGAATAGAGGTGTGCTTAAGTTTGGCTCGATATAAAATGAGCCGAACCAAGCTTTAATATAAACGAGCTGAGCTTTAATGTAAACGACTGAAGCCGAGCTTGTCCAAAATTTATGGTGTTTGAACTTTGCTCGAACCGAGCACGAGTCGAGCTCCAGCCGAGCTCTAGCCTAGCAAATATTTATATTCTCGACTTATATATAATCATATTTTTTTACCACTATATAAGTTCAATGTGACCTCAATAATATTTATGAACCGAGCCGAACCGAACATTTTTTTGAGTTTGAACACATCGAGCTCGAATTTCGATCTATTCGTTGTTCAACAAGCTTATCCATTTCAAGCCGAGTATATTTTCAAACACAAAATTAACGAGCATAAGCTGAGCCGAATGCAAAAAGCTCGCGATCAGGCTTGGCTCGTTTACACCCCTGCCAACAACCAAAGGATGAAAACTTGAATATATCATAACTTTGTAAATTTAATTAATGACTTGGCTACGGTAATGCTCAAAATAACACAAAACCCATTTTTTATCGTCCTTCCAATATTTTTATAACGTATAATGCAAATTTAAAGCTCTAATTAATCGTTGACAGAACCTGCGATGCCATGCATCTGATTTTAAAATGTGTTGTAATTTTTCAGCGTTTGAATGCATTAATTAAAACATCACAAGATGCCAATGAGGTTGCTGTAAACTGTATAATTGTAAGAACTTATTGGCAGTGAAGTTCTCTTTTTCAGAGAATTCAGTTCTGACCATGGCTGGCAAATTACAGTTGGAAGAGGAGAGGCCTTGGAGCTTGTTCTACTCTCCACATCCTCGTCAGTCGTCTCTAATTCTTGATTGCAGTACTACCCACAATCGCAAAGCAGCAGATGGACATTAAGTGATGGAAGGAGAGACGAACAGCTTGCCTAAGCAGATGAATTCTGGGTTTCTTGCATCAAGACGAAAATCGTTCGCATGCAACGGATTCTACGTACCATTTGCTTGCGGATGGTGATGATGAGATGCAAGAAACACAAGCTTTAACTGATATATATGGCAATGGAGTTAGTGTTGGCAGAGAGCCTGGTACCTGGCCATGGCGGATAGTATGCATGCTCGATCTTATTCTTTTCTCTTTTGATATTCTTCAAGAAGTTCCTTAATGTTCATTGTTAATTCTTGTGCTGGCTGTTTGGTTGTGTTGTAAGAGCGTTGTATGAAGTTGTTTTTTAGATGAATAAAGCCAAACATAAAATCTATGGTCTAATTTTTTTATCCATCTCTGATATGATCGTAGTCTGTTCCTATGGTCTAATTTTCAGACATGAGTTTTAATGTGTTCATATTCGAAAAAGCTTTATGCACAAAAAAGTGTCATGTTCCTTCTGGTGAGATGAAACTGTGAACTTATTTCGCTAAGACTTCTCATTAAAATTGCTTTGCGTAAAAGATTGGGGCTTAGACTTGCATCAAGTCATCCACACATGCCCACCGAAAACATCTTTGTGTACGCATATATATGACTGCAAATGTGAACATGACTAGATAGATGCCAAACTTGTTCCGTATGTAGCTGAAATTCTTGAAGGTAGACAATTTACTTATTTAATTATTTCGGAAAAGTCCCTCATCCAATGCTTGGTGGTTGGCAAGGACTCTTATGTGTAGCTTTGGAATCAAATCAAAGACTCCTACATGTATATTGAATGAGGCAACATTCAAAAGATTAGATAAACGAGAAAGACAAAAAGTGGATGGCGAGAAAGAAAATGCAAATTTGAACATGGCAAGAACAGTGAGCCATGATTCCCACTAGCTACAAGCTGCTCCTTGGCCACATATCAATGAAAATTATGCGCCAATATAAAAGGTTAAGGTTGTTTGCAACGTGAAAAATCTTCTAGTACTAGTGCCAAACACAAGGACTAGGAAAGGGCTCACAAAGAAACGCTATATTTCCACAATAATTGGCCGGGGATGGAAGTCCTTGTGAGTTATCGGCAATGACAAGAAAGTGAGAGCCCCATTTAACAGTCTGTCCTGATCTGCAGCCACTCTTTTTCCAAAAACATATATGCAGATCTGGAAAAGCACCAAAGTAGATGTCAAGTAGGAAGTTTCTCAGAAGCTCAACAAAAAAAAACACAAAAGCAAGAACAAGTCAGCTGCATTGATAATCTCAGTCAGTGGAATTGATGGTATAAGACGATAACCTTCTTCCCATATTGACAGCAAGGGAGAGAGTTGGGCAGAAATGAAGACGACCCAGGAAGCAAGCCAGTATGAAGACCTGCTGCCGGTCATGGCAGAGAACCTCGACGCCAAGGCGTTTATATCAGAGCTGTGTGCAGGTTTCCAGCTGCTGGTGGACCAAGAGATTGGATTGATCACAGCAGACAGCTTGCAGAGGAACTCCACGCTGCTGGGCATGGAAGGGATGAGCAAGGAGGATGCAGAGGCGATGGTGAGAGAAGGAGACTTGGATGGTGATGGGAAGCTCAACCAGACAGAGTTTTGTATTCTGATGGTGAGGCTTAGCCAGGAGATGATGCAGGATGCAGGGGAGTGGTTGGAGAATGCTCTGTACCAAGAACTTCAATCCTCATCTTAAATTTTATGTTTCTATGCAATTTAGTACACTATCACTCTGATAGTGCTAATGATTTACACCATAGATCTGATTTTAGAAGTTCTCATAGAACAACTTGTTCATGCCATCATGTGTATTCATAATTTTCCTGGGTTTTTTCATGCTCAACTCTGTTGATATCATTCATCACTTAAAAATGTTATGAGAGCTTACAAACCACTTACATAATAATAGAAAAAAACTTATAAAAGATCATTTCATAGTTATATTTGAAACCATCAAGAGAATGGAATCTCTGTTTGAGATATTGCCTTAGTCACCGATAAAATAACGACATAAATTCTCAATATGTATGGGCCTTTTAATTTCTATGAATGGAAGATTTTACACTTAGAGCGGTGATTTGTTACAAGGCCTAATAATCATTAAGGCTGCAAATTCTAATTAACAGATGGCATTTCAGCACCCATTAAATACCTTTAATAATAATTTATATAGAGAGAGAGGAATGATACGATGAGAACCATCTTTTTAGTAGGAACTCGAGGAAATCTGTGTCAACCATTAGATATGAATGAACACGGGGTTAGTAAAATTGTAAATCGAATTTATATCGTTACTGTAGATTGACCGCATAAATAGCATTTTCTTGTTAATCCATTATAAATAAAATCATACTTGTTAACAAATTTAATTTATAAATCTATTATAAATCTCATCTATCATTTTTTTTAAATGTACTATAAATTAAATTTTATGGGTGGGAAGTGTATAATTTAAATAAGTAAATTTTTGTATACTAGATTATAAATCGTATAAAAATTATATACCTTACTGATAAGATAATACAATTTTATAGCCACCAACAGGATCTGACACTGCACTTGGTAAAACTATATATTTTCAATGTATCCCTCTGCAATCCGGCGAACTCTTTTCTCGGCCTCCTCTCTGATGCGTCCAGCTTCTTGCCGGCAAAGACCGTCGCGGCGCCGACAATATAGGCCTCACGTTCGATATCAACGACCACAACGACATAAAAAAATAATAATTAAATGCAATTTTGCTTGATGAAAGGCAACGTTCATTAATTTCTTACCCTTCCCCTGGAGTTTCAACTTTTGCATCAAAGAAATGGCTTGGAATTTTATTTTGGCCGAAAGACTGGTAAAATATCTGAGAATGATCTCCATGATCTGCTTGCCATGGAGGTAATTGGCATTATTGATTGGTGGAATTAGAAGTAAAGATTGTTTGTTGGACTTCTATTTGCATATTATTATTACAGAAGGTGAAAATGATTGCGTGAAAGAGTGCCGATAAGGAAATATCTCAACTCTTTAGTGGGTAGAGAAAAGGGACATAGGGAGGTGCTGGTAGGCTCTTCGGAAAAGTGGCCGACTAGAACTTGGCAGTGAGGAACTCCAGGAGACGCCGCACCTCGTCGATGTCGTCACTGCTATCACTTTGAAGCTGATAAATTTGATATCTTTGAGGCCTCGACGCCATTGCATCTGGTTGACATAGCAGCCGCCGTCGACGGCCTTCACTGGCGAGAAGGGCGGAG
>JAVDBV010085489.1:5038-24931 GCA_032619315.1 Piper longum | reverse complement strand
CGCGGCGGCGGTGGCGGCGAGGCGGCTGGTCGGGTGGTAGGGACGCTATGGCGGGCATTCAGACGACTTGAACGCAGTCCGGCAGGTAAGCGAGCGATCTGGTAGGTGGGGTTGGGAGAGTGGATCTGAATCGCTGGATCGAAATCTAACAGCCCAGATGCAACATGGTGCAAAAAATAGGAAAACCAATCCCTTTTAAATATCATAATGGTGATCGACCGTATAAGAATTTTAAGGGGCACATATATTTTGTTAATATTTTGTACTAGCATGAGTTTCATTAAGGGTTCTTATTGGGTTTTCGAGTTCTTGGATTCTTTGTAAATTTTTATGCATGTGGGTTTTTCCAAGTTATTCCCTTCGGAATTAACCACTATGTTGAAAAATTCAAAAAGGTGATTGTTTCATATAAGCTCTCCTACTCTAAGTTAAGACGGATATACTTATTTAGACATAATTTGGTGTATTAAAATGAAAAAAAATGAATAGTCATTATAAATTAGTTATAACTATATATATATATTATAATAACGAAATATAAAAATATAATATTGTTTATACATTCTATAATAACGAAATATAAAAAAATAATAAATATAAATACATATATATTCTATAATAATAAAATATAAAAATACAATAATAAGCTCACATATTCTATTATAACGAAATAAAAAAGATAATAAATAAAACTTATAAATACATAAATATTTTATAATAATAAAATATGAAAAGATAAAAATAAGTTTACACATTTCATAATAACGAAATATAAAAAAATAATAAATAAAATTTATTAGAAATAATCTATAAATATTATTAAAGTTATTTAATTTAATAATATTTAAATTTTATTTTGAGATAAAATAACCTAATTATTTTTTAGGTTTTATAGTAAATTCTTATTTGGTTTTTGAATTCCTGTATTTAGTGTGTTGTGCGATCCATGTTTTGTGCCATCTATATTTAATTGTGAGGTTAACCGAGGCCTTTGGGTTTTGTGAGGTTAAACGAGCTCTTCTTAATTGTATTCTTTAGAAACATAGAAATTTTTTTTTATTTATTGACATAATTAATGGAAGTTTAATTTTTTTATTTATTGACATAATTTTTTTTCCTAATGTCCATAGATGAGGTGGATTGGGAAAGAAAGAAAACTGCACCATCTCTGCTAGCAACCCCTCTATCCACTACTAGCCTGAATCAGACTCGAATAAAATCTCCGCAGGTCAAGCCAACACTGCTTTCTCATTCATCGGCGCGTAATGTAGGCGAGAATGTAGCAGGACATACTTATTTCAATAAAAGTAGGAATATCTATGCAAGCCTCTATTCCGCTCGGAACTATTCTTGAAGTTAAGTCTATTAATCACAACTCTATGGATTTCCTCCAAGGAATTCCTCCTTCTGAACATGATGATATTTACGGTCCATGTTTTGTACTTGCTGCTATTGCCGACCTCCACTATAGTCCAGGTGGGCACCATTTTAAATTGAAGACTTGTTTCTCAATGCACAGTGCATGATTTATCTTGTGGGTGCTAAAATGAAAGAAGCTGGTTGGTTTAGAAATATTGCTTTAGATGGATCACCTGGCAGGCTAGTGGGATACCCACGATCATTAGATGAAGGCCATTCCCCGAGGAGAATGGTTTATAATCGCAGGTTTATTCCTGTTTCTGAAGATGCACATGAGTTGAAGTTTTTGAGCAGTGCGATTTCATCCTGAAGGACAATGATGTAGTTTATGTGGTGGATCGTCATGGTTTTCGAATGCGAAGCTTCCCTAAAGACCAGCTTGGTTTGACATATTCTTCAGTAACCATGTCTCACTTTCTTTCATTGGTTGGTGAAAATGTGGACCCTGTCCTGCCTGGCTTTAATCCACCACAGACCATCGGAGACAAGGCAGAAATTGAAGCAAGTACTAGCAATGAGAATAGAGCTCTTTTTACCACCTCTCAGGTCAACTCTTTCATACTCTTTTTTATCTTACTTATTGATGCCTTCTTTATACTTTTATATTTTCTTAGCATCATGAAGTTTATATCTTGGAACGTTAGAGGATCAAATAAGCCTGGTTGTATATACGATATTTCTAAGCTTCTTATTAAGTACAGTCCATTTATCTTTATTATTGAAACTTTTATTCCAGTAGATTATTGGCCGATTTTTTCTAAGAAGTGGGGGAGGCAGTATAATTTGGAGTTGGTCCCTAGTAATGGTAGATCTAGTGGCCTTTTACGTGGATGGAAAACATCTCTTTCCTTCCATATTGAAGGGAAAACAAAGCATTTTATTTGGAGAAAATTACTAGATCCCTCTATAAAAGCGTCATATCATGTCTGTGGTGCTTATGGCAGTCCTAAGCGTGAAAAGAAAATTGAGTTTAAGAATGACATATATTCTCTTATTTCACAGGATGAACCTTGGATCATTGTGGGTGATCTATATCTCATCCTTGATGAAAGTGAAAAGATGAGTGGTAACTGGCATTCCAAATTCAAATCTCTAATTTGTAGGCCCTGGGAGAAAACAAATCTTATTGACTTGGGATTGAGAGAAGTTCACCTGGTCTAACAAGCAACACGGTAAATCTAGAATTGTTTCTCCATTAGATTACTTCTGTGAACTTATGTCTCTACATCCTTCTGTGAAGGTTTATCATTTAAATCCTTCCTTGTCAGATCATATTACCATTCTAATTGCCACTACTCCGAAGAAAAATGCTAAATTGTATTATTCTTTCAAATTTCATGATCATTGGACCCTAGAGGATGAATTTTATCAAGTGGTCCAACATAATTGGTATGGGAACTCCTGGTCTATGAGGCTCAGAAATCTGCATCAAACTCTATCTCGTTGGAATAAGTTGAAATACGGAAATTTTGATAGAAAAATTGAGAAGCTGCAAGCTAAGCTAAGAGAGGATTACCAACCTCACCTATCTGACTCATTATCTCCCTCATGTTTTTCGGGTCAATTGTTGATCCATACTCTTTTATATAAGCAGGAGGTGTTGTGGAAGCAAAAGGCTCATGATAATAATATATTGCTTGGAGATAGAAATGTCAATGGCAATATTATCTCAGAACCAATTGAAATGGCTAAGTTACAGGACCTGTAGTCGATCTAAATTTCTTTCATGAATTGTTTACTCCTGTGATCACAGAAGGAGAGAATCACATGCTAACTGCTCTTCCCACTTAAGATGAAGTTTATAAAATTGTGAGCACCTTAAATCCATGGACGGTACCGGGTCAAGATGGATTCAATTGGAAATTTTATTCATCATGTTGGACTATTATTCGACATGAAGTTATGAGGAAGATGCATGAATTTTTCAGAGGAACTCTGGATCAAAGAGAAATAAATGCAACTCTTATTATTCCCATACCAAATTGTGCATCTGCCCTGTTCGTCTATGAGTTTTGACCGATCAGTCTTCGCAATGAGAGCTATAAAATTATTTCAAAGCTGATGGTTAGTGGCCTGAAATTAGTCATACATAAGTGTATTTGTGAGGAACAAGCTGCTTTTATCCAATCAAAGCAAATTGTTGATAATATTACTCTGGCCAGTTAGTTTTCGAAATGATAACAAACATGAGCGGAAAAACTAAATGTTGTGCACTTAAAGTAGATATGGAAAAAGCTTTTGATATAGTGGAATGGAATTATCTCATAAAGATTTTTCATTGCTTGGGCTTCTGATCACAGTGGTGCAAATTAATTTATACTTGCTTATCTACTACTACTATATCTTTACTTCTGAATGGTGTGCCTCATGGAAGCTTTGCGCCAACTTGAGGTATTCAACAAGGTCTGTTCATTATGGCCTCTCAAAGACTCTAGATTACACAAATTTACTGAAAAACAGAGGCTCATTACTGGTCAGAATTGCTAAAAAGTCTCCCTTTATTACTCATCTTATGTTTTCTGATGATCTCATCATTTTCTCAAAGGCTAACTTGATGGATCTAAGTAATATTTTAAATGTGCTAAAGAAATATGAGTCAGCTTCTGGACAAAAGATCAATTTGGAAAAATCAATTTGTCATTTGCCAACTCACTTGAATGGATCAATCAAGTCTTCTATTCTACAATTGCTTAATGTGAAGATCATGAAGAATTGAAGTATCTTGGTATGCCTTTGTTTTGGGGAAGGCAAAGAACTCAATGGTTTTCTCTATTTTTTAAAGTTTTCTTTCTATATATATATATATATAAATTTTAGCTAGATTCAGGTAAAGCTGCCAATTATTACTTTTATAAAGTTCCGTTTATTGTGCATATTATTGCTTTAAATTAAACCCCGTTCATTGGGCTTTCTCCCCTAATGCTAGGAGTTTGTCTTCGAGTTTCACTGGTTTCGATTTGAGGTATTAGGCAAAATGCGGCACTATGTGCAACTTATTTTATTAATAAATTTTAATTTTATAGATAAATCCTCATAGAATAACGAGATAAGCTCTTATTTTTTAAAATAGACTCTAATCAAATAAGAAGATAAACTATAATAATTTGATTTATTTTCTTTTATTTTTATTATATTTTGGCTGGTCAAATTTCCTAGTTTTCATCACAGAAAGACTTTGAGTTCCCTTTTATTTATAAAATAAGAATAAGAATAAGAAAATATTAGGTGATCGCCGAGGGGACATAAATTTGTTCAAGATTGTTTCATTGCTGCAATTTCTAATTAGTCCTCTCTCCCTTGGAATTAACTTCTAAGTTGGTCTCTTTGCTTCTTTCTTTAAACATTTTTTGGAGGTTTATTAGGATTTTGTATATGAAAGTTATCTTTGTGTCTAAGCTAAGTTTTGAATTGTGTTATAGTTTTCTAGTGCTCGTTTGTGCCCTTAAAACTAGCCTTCATGCAAGCTTGCTGCAGGAATTGTTATCATAAGTTGTATAAGTATATAAATGAAAGTTTATTTTGCCCTAGAGAAAAAAATAGTATATAATTCAACTTATTTGGTTTCTCTCTAAATGGTCTAAAATTTCACTTTACTGATACTCTGTTTTCTTTTTTCTTTTTCGTTTTTTTTTTTCTGAACCACACTATGGTTTCTTTTAGTTCATTGTAAAAGTTTATAAATGAAAGTGGGCGACCTGATGAATGAGAGGAAGAATTATTATATAAACTCCGTGTCCTTTTTTGGGGAGGCCAATGACATATATAGATTCGGGGAAAGCCTTACATATCAAGCTAACTTTTATTGAGCCATATTGGCCGTAATAGGGGATTGGCTTGTTCACGTGGAGGTTTATCTTTTTCGATTCGAGGTCTGGCTCGTGGAGGAATAGCTCTGCCAAATCGTTGTAACAGGTTCTATTTGGTTCTCTAATTATTTACTTTAACTAATTATTATCTTATGTCATTTAATTTTGAATTTCGATGAAGTTTCTTTGAATTGAGGGGTGCAGAGTCATCTGCAATCAAATAAGAAATCAATGACTATTCAGATACTTTTTTTAAATAGATCTCTTTGATGATTTGATTACTGTTTGGGTGTAGATTGGTTTAGTTCTGAGTTGGATCATGCGGTAGTCGAGTAAAACTTTTTAAATTTTTGTGGACGAGGTTTGTTGAAACAATGGAGAAAAAAAAAGTTTTCTTCTTCTCCATTATTTCTTAGTCTCCTTTTCTTCTCCACTATTTCCATTTTGGTCTGATGCTACCAGAAAGAAGCAAATGAGCTGGGAACTACTTGCAATAAGGGCTGGGAATAGTGACACCATAACCATACCTCGAACTGTGTTTTCTGGCTCATCTTTTCCACCTCCTTATAACAATCCTCTCCCCAAAGAGAGTCATCTCAATCATTGACAAGCTCGAGAATGTGATTATATTTTATGTGTGTCAATTTACTTGAGTAGATTAGAGGTTTCAGTTCCTTTTTAATTTTTTTTTCTTGGATTTGGTATTTTAGCTCTCAGTTCTTCACTATACTTGAATAAAGCTCTATGTGAGCACTGAGAAGGCTATAACTCGTCCTCTAGTTTGTTATGAAGCACCAATATTATTGTTCATTAATATGCTTGATTAAATTATAGATTTTTTAGCATTGGGTAATTGTTATGTTTCCAAAAATTATTTGCATAAAAAATTTATGAAAACAAAGCAACAAACTCTTGTTTTTAAACACTTCGTTCTATGATTATGTACTTTCTAACTTGGGTTTATTTTTAATTACAGGTTGCAGGTTGCTGGAGGATAAGAAGGAACGATGAATGAATTGTATAGGACTTTTCTTTATGTGATGGATAAATACCAAATTAATTACAGGCTTGTATAAGACTTTTTTTGTACGTTGGATAGATACCAAAAAATTGGAAGGTTGCTGGACTTTTATTTTATCAGGTGCATGAGACTTCTTTGAAATTTACAGTAAATGAGACTTGATTTTTGATGAAAATTCGAAATGGTTATAGTTGATTTGTTTTTTTTTTTTTAATTTGGAATGGTTATTGTTTATTTGTTGCCTAATTTGCCATAATCGTGGCAATAATTAGTACGTCCATTAATAATGGTGTTGTTATTAATGTAAGCCACATTACATTGGTTATTATCTATGGTTGTAATTGATAGAGTAATAATTTATTTGTTATTGTCAACTGTTTGTAAACTATGGTGTAATATTTAACTATTGATCAGAAGTCTTAATATAAATAACAGGTGAAACAATAATATTAGTAATATGAAAATCTAACCATCTATTTAGATCACATGATTATATATTTTTGTGCTCATTAAATATCTTTATAAGGCATTTTCTTATTTGAAGAATACGAGGGTACTCTTATATATATGTCACTAGTTATTTATTGGTCTTACAGCCGGTCGATTTTTTTCCTTCTATGTAATTTAAAAGATCTCATTAAATGTAGCTCATACAAGAATATTACCTACTGCTTGTATTAATTTTTTTTTCATATTTATTAGCCTCCCACCGAGTTATATTTATTCTCTATGGTTATTAACCATAAAGGAATAGTAACCATTGTCTACGGTTCACAAAAAAAATGGTTTTAGTATACATATATAATAACCATAGCCATTGCTTAAGTAAAACTCTATAGTTAAAAATGAGATTCGTGGATAATATTTTTTGCCACGGCACAGTAGAGTAAACCACAAACGTTTACGACACAACCATCGGCAAAAGAATAAGCAACGGTTTGTTTACATTAGCTTATGGATTTTGAACCCCATGTGATTGATGTTTTTTTTTGTGCTGTTGAATAGTATATATCCTCCTAGTACCCGAGTGGTTATTACTTGAGCACTAAAAGAAATCATAGTGTGGTTCCAAAAAAAAATAAATAAGAAGAAGAAGAAGAAGAAGAATTTTAGATCATTTAAAGAAACAAAATACGTTGCTTTATATATTCTTTTATTAATCATCTCACCCTTGTACAAAGTACATCCACATGTTATGCCAAGGTTGGGGGGACTCCAATTCAGGCTATCCAGCAGAGTTACCACGAGGACCCCTAAAATAACAAGCTACCAAAATCATCTCCCCTGCATGTAAAAGTTGACATACTATATAAAACATCAGGTGACTCCAATTTTAGGTTAGTTGACTTATTGCAAAGCTAAATTAGGCTTAAAGCTATTAATTGAATTAGCGAGCTAAGCTCAATTCAATTACGCTTAAAGCTCATTTAAACTCAAATCAAGTTCGATCGAATTTTCAACATTAATACTCAAACTTTGACTCAAAATTAAACTTTATTATCCAAGCTCGACACGAGATCAAAGTTTACTGTAAGCAAAAAACATAATAGCTCGACTCATCCTCAAGTTTTAGAGATGAACTCAGAGCTCGAGCTTTCCAAAATCAGCTTTATTGCCCTCAAGAATCTCTACTTATGTGTTAGTTTGAAAGAAAAAGAAAAACAAAACAAAAAAATCTCTACTATACCAAATATGATACATGTAATCTGCTAACATTGTAATCATAACTAATGAATATTGGAAATAAGAACAATATCTCACATAGACCATGAACATTAAGATCAGAGAATAAACCAACAATGATTAATGACTCTTATCCAATGCAATTTTTTAAACCTTCTATATATTTTTAGATATAGTAAAAGCTAACTAAAGTTAGTTTTAGTAATAACATATCCTCTTATTTTCAAGTTATTCGCCCATTTGTATCAGTTGTAACCTACAATTTAAAATATAACCTGAAAAAATGGGCTACGGCAAGGAGGGCATGCATGAATGGGCTAGCATCGCCCCGATATATGGATGAGAACTCCTCCATCCATGCATGCGGAACACAGACACCCTGCATCAATCTACTTCTAACTCTTGCGTCACTTAAGACGCGACCGCAATCATGTCCAAAACCAGAGAATTCCCACATCTTCCTCGGGAATCCACACAACCAAAAGATTTTGCAAACCAACAGCATTAATCACAGAATAACCCAACTCAAGCAACCCAGACGCCATTATTACTTCCCAGCTGCCACAAAGCTACTACAATCACATTACAAGCAAACAAACAAAGCCCTTCCAAATATACACGACAAGGTCTACCACATCCTACACAATAATCTGCTACAAGAATACATATAGTTATCGGAGGAGATCTCATAGCAACAGAGGCCCGGATCCTCCCAGGCCGGGGGTGACATAATATGGATCTAGGATCTGAAAGCCGGCTCGATTCAGTATTGTTGAGGTAGACAAGTCACGAGCAGATTTAGCAATAGCGTTTGGTGATGACGAGAGACCGAAAATCCCATTTCCCATGTCGAAAATCGAGGGGTTTAATCCTGCGGACTGGCGGTGATGATTGCAATCTGCAACATTACTAAAACGTAGGTTTAGTTGTTCTTGTGGTTGGAGCATGGGCATTGAGGGCTGCACTTCCATCTTGCACTCTGGAACAACTGAAGCCTCCTCGTTAGGGTGGTGCTGGTGATGATCAGAGTGGGCACTGTGCAAGGGAAGAGAAGGGATGGGAATGGTTGATGATGTTGGAAATGGGTTTAAGTTCATTAGGAACATAGGTGAAGGTTGCACTTGGTTTAGGGCTTGTGCGTCTGATATTTTTATTTCCAACCGGGAGGTGGTGTAACCGTTTTGCGTGATGGCTTGGGAAGCAGATTCAACATTTGGATACTCTAGTAGGAGAGGTCGACAAGCAACAGGTGGAGTGGGAGCTGCTGGTCTCACGTTTAATTGGTGATTTTGGTGCACGGGGCTCTTCTCTCCTCCAACTTTGTGAAGTATTCTGTGCATAACCCATTCGTCCTATACATCAACAATAGAAAAGATATATGACTGATTGAATTTCACTATCTGTAATTCATGGACTTGATCAAGATGTACATCAGTGATGAACACATAATTTGGTTATAACGGGAAGAATCACTTTATGTCCTATCAAGAGCTTGTATTTTATTAGGGGTGCAATGTACTGCAAATTTGTATCAAATTATAAGTCAACTATTTGTATAGCGGATCATGTCAATCATAATATTTCCAACCCGGTTGCTGGTTCGAAGTGACCTATCGACTGAGAGTGATTGATTTGTATGAATGAAAGTGTATATAGGACACAGTACTTCAAAACACGTACGATGTGATAGTATATACACAAATTAGTAGTAATTCTAGCATTTCCACAAATTAAGACGATTCCATTTTCCTAGGGACTCAATATATCTTAACAATAATCCGAGAAAAAACCTAGATTGTCATGCCGATCATTATATGTTATCATAAAACGAAATATTTATCCAATTTATGAAGGGACATAAGGGTGAAGTGCATATGTGCTAAGTTGGTTTAGGTACTTCAGTTGATTAATATTGGGTGCCTAAGGAAAGAAATTTTGTACCTTACAAGCATATGGATATGATCTACAAGAGAAATTGCCATCGAGGCGATATTCGTGCATGACCCACTTGGTCTTTTCTCCCTTGGGAGCCCTTCCTTTGTAGAACACTAATGTTTTCTTCATGCCCAGGAGTGCTCCGGTAGAAGTGCTGCACACCTCTCGGTCCTTCCCGGTGGCTTTCCAGTAACCGGATATGGTGGCTCGGTTAATGCGAAGACCTGTTGGGTACTTGCGGTCTCTTAAACTGAAGAAATACCATTCTCTTTCTCCCATCTTCGCCACCTCTGTCACACCAGATTAAACACAAAGTGTTTGTCAGTTCAAACAAGAAAACCAGGTCATCAGTATAAATAAAATTTTTTCTCATTATATATACCCACTTCCAAATTGCAAGGAAGACGAAATATAGTACATGGAACTTTCTCTCGTTATACCCACTTTCAAAATGCAATAACGAGGGAAAATGGTACATGACTGGGTCATTTTTTTTAAAAAGGAAATTCCGTGAAGTTAATTATTAAAATAAGAAAGTTGTAGCGAGTCGTAATTAGAGTTCGGCAGATGGACAAAAGCTACAAAATTACACATATATAGAACATCAGACCCCTTGGTAACTCCTTCATAGATTCTACATGGGAAGCCTGTTAACAAAAACATTTTAAGTAAAATGAATCTAAATGATTTTTCTCGCTCACATAATTTATATGCATGGACCATCAAATTCAAGAGCAAGAAACAACACATGCTGAGCAAAATTAGTGACAAGAGAGCACATATACTGATATACACAATACGCACACAAATGAAACTCACTGTATACCTGGAAGCTCCCACGGTTCACATCTATTCAAGTCAACTTCGGCAATTTCTAGTCCGATGAAGCAGCCGTTGAAAACTTTGGAAGCGAGATAGTAGATTATGAGCTCCTCATCAGTGGGATGGAACCTAAAACCAGGAGGGAGACCTTGTTCGTTTGTGTCCTCCCACATTATTTCTCTCAGGCCTGTCATGTTGAGGGCTTCTCTATGCATAACAGGAAGCTAGCTAGGAAAGACCAACTATAAATTTGTGGGTAAGGAGGTTTCAGGCCTTATTGCCTCCATAGTTAACCCGTATATATATATATATATATATATATATATAGTATCATTTGAAGATGAAAGATGAAAGAGGACCTGTAGCAAGCTGCACTGAAATCGAAGTATAGTGAGAAACGAGAATGGAATGAAAAGGGAAGATTGGAAATTGAAAGCAGAGGGGGGAGGTGAGTAAATGCAAAAGCTGGTAAGGCTATGCGTACGCTTGTTGTCACGTTATTCTGAGGAGGCTGGTTCTTTGAGAAGGATAGCACGAGTGGGCTTGGCAATCTCATATCGGGTTGCAGGGGAATGAATCAGCCAAATATGCCTCCTTTTACGAAATGTACAACTTGCCCCTGCCTTACATTTTGCATTAACTCATGCATAGCCATGGTGTATATGCATACATCACCAGATGCAAAATGTACATCTGGTTAAGCATATATATATATATATATATAGATCCGTATATGCATCGTAACACAAAATGTATATATTATTGTGAAAATTGGGTAATTTTTACTGAAAATAACTAGTTTACTGTAAAGAATATTACCTAGATAACTAGCGTAAAAATTATTATACTAAAAAAATACCCCAAGATAAAATTCTCAAGAAAGTATGGTGGGATACGGAGGTCTGCTTAAAAACTAACTTCTAAACAGAATTTTATCAAGACAAGTAATATAAATAGTAGAATAATTAACAACAACTATATCCAATAATAGCTATTAAATAGACAGGATAAGAAAAGAATAAGACACCAAAAATTAATGAGGTTCGGTAAATGTCTACGTCTTCGGATTTTACCAAAATAATATTTTACTAAAGAGAAATATTATAAAGAGATAAATAATTATCAAAGGTATATAGGATAATTACCAATGGTAAAAAGAAAAGTGGGTAGCTTGGGATGGATTTACTATGGGGGGGAGGAGTCCTTTTATAGGGAAAGGACTCCTCCCAAACCCTCCCACCTTTAGATGTGGGATTTGGCCACACCATCAACCAACAATTCTCCACGTTGGCAAAATTCTATATAATTCTCTCAGAAATCTAACTTTCAGTAGTGTCTCCAAACTCCATCTTTTAATTTGTAACAATATTGACCAAGTCTAAACAATGTTTAAACTTGACTGCAATTACCACATTTGTCAGCATATCAACAGGATTCTCGGTGGTCCGAATCTTCTGGATTATGACTCCACCTTTTTCTGGAATTTCTCAGACAAAATGATATCGAACATCGATATGCTTCGTCCTTGCATGGTAAACTTGATTCTTTGCTAAATGAATAGCACTCTGATTGTCACAATGCACTTTGATGTGTTTTTGTTTCATTCCCAGTTCATCTAGCAACCCTTGAAGCCAAATTGCCTCCTTTACAGCCTCTGTAATTGCCATGTACTCTGCCTCTGTAGTAGACAAAGCCACAGTAGACTGTAAAGTGGACTTCCAACTGACTGATGCTTTTGCAAATGTAAACACATAACCAGTAATTGACCGTCGCTTGTCCAAATCACCATTGTAGTCAAAATCATAATATCCAACTACATATTGACCATCTTTATCATCATGCTGAAATACTAATCCAACATCTAAGGTATTCAGAATATACCTTAGAATCCATTTCACAGCTTGCCAATGCTCCTTTCCAGGATCATGCATATACCTGCTCACAACCCCAACTGCTTGTGAAATATCGGGCCTCGAGCATATCATTGCATACATCAAGCTACCAACATCACTTGCATATGGTACTTTTATCATATATTCCCATTCTGCACCATTCTTTGGTGACATGAAAGTACTAAGCTTGAAATGAGGAGCAAGTGATGTACTAACTGGTTTTGACTTCTCATTTATGCCATAATGTTTTAGTACCTTTCTCAGATATTCCTTCTGAGACAAACAAAGCCTCCCCAATTTCCTGTCTCTAGATATTTCCATACGAAGAATCTTCTTTGCTTCACCAAGATCCTTCATCTCAAACTCCCTATTCAATTGAGTCTTTAATTTCTCAATTTCTGTCTGACTCTTGGAAGCTATCAACATATCATCAACATAAAGAAGAAGATATATATAAGATCCATCTTGTAGCTTGCGTAAGTACACACAGTGATCATATTTGCTCCTCGAGTACCTCTGCCCTATCATGAACTTGTCAAATCGCTTATACCACTACCTCAGAGATTGTTTCAATCCATATAGCAATTTGTCCAATTTGCACACCATCTTTTTCTTTCCATCAACTTTGAATCCATCTAGCTGAGACATATAGATTTCCTCTTCCAAGTCTCCATGTAAAAATGCAGTTTTTACATCCATCTGAACTAGTTCCAAATCTAACTGTGCAACCAAAGCCAATAAAATTCTAATGGAAGAATGCTTTACAATTAGAGAAAATACCTCATTGTAATCAACTCCTTCCGTCTGAGCATAGCCTTTAGCCACCAATCTTACTTTGTAGCGGACATTGTCCTTGTTAGGAAATTCATCTTTCTTTGCATATACCCATTTGCACCCAATTGCATTCTTTCCCTTCGAAAGACTAGCTAGTTTCCATATCTGATTCTTTTGAAGGGACTGCATTTCTTCCTCTATGGCAATCCTCCATTTTTCTTGTTCTGAACTTTGAACTACTTTATTATAAGTGGCAGGAAATCATCAGTTGCAATTGGTGATGTAAAAGAGACCATATCATCATAACGAGCAGGTTTTTTGATGGTTCTCTTTCCTTTCGTTTATGAAATTGATTCATGTTGATGTACTCTTCTTCTATCACAGGAGAGTCAACATCAGTTTCTACATTTGCTGGGACAATTCTATTGCCATCAAACTCCACCTGTTTGGGAGTATCATCTGTCTGCTTCATATTTTTAGAAGTCACCTTTTTCAACATGGTAGATTTATCAAAGGTGACTTCCTTGTTAAATATTACTTTATTTGTTTCTGGACACCAAAGACGATAGCCTTTCATACCATAGGTGATCCCCATAAATATCGCCTTCTTAGCTCTTGGATCCAGCTTTGATTCCTTAACATGGTAGTATGCAGTGAAACCAAACACATGTAAGGAATTATAATCTATAGCAGGCTTTCCAGACCATTTCTCCAATGGAGTTTTACCACCAATAGCAATAGATGGTAAATGGTTGATAAGGTGACAAATATATACCAAAGCCTCACCCCAAAATTCTTTCCTCAACCCCGCATTGGACAGCATACATCTAACCTTCTCCAGCAAGGTTCGATTAATTCGCTCTACCACCCCATTCTGCTGTGGTGTATGTCTGATAGTGAAGTGTCTGACAATACCTTCATCTTCACAGGCATTTTGAAATGGATCATTTTTTAATTCACCACCATTGTCTGTACGAAGGCATTTGACTCTTCTTCCTGATTGAGTCTCCATCATCTTTTTCTATTTTAGGAAATTCCCAACACTTCATCCTTCATCTTTATTGTATACACCCAAAATCTCTAGGAAAAGCCATTAACAAGGGAAACATAATAGTGTTCACTTCCCAATGAAGTTGTCTTGGAAGTCCCCCACACATCTGAGTAAACATAATCCAAAATACCCTCAGTATCATGGATTGTTGTACCAAATTTCACCCTTGTTTTCTTCCCTTTGATACAGTGCTCGCAAAAATTTAATTTGCAAGCCCCAGCTTCTTTTAATAATCCTTGATCTATCAATAATTTCAATGATTTTTCTCCAGCATGCCCCAAGTGTATATGCCATAACCTGGTTGCTTCTGACTCCTGACTACCCATAAAGTAATACACATTGTTTTTTCTTTGGATCCCCTTCATTATCACAAGAGCACCAGAGATGATCCTCATTATCCAATCTTTCGCCTCACTTTGAATCCTTTTGACTCTAAGGTTCCGAAAGAGATGAAATTTTTCATCAAATCTAGCACATAATGAACACCAGTTAAAATTCTGATTGATCCATCATGATTTGTTAAGTGAACAGAACCAACTCCATATGTGACAAGAGGGGCATTATTTGTTGTGTAGATAATTCCACTTATTAGTTCTTTAAAATCAAAGAACCATTCTCGATTGGGCATTATATGATGGCTAAAAGAAGAATCTAGAAACCACAAACTAGAATTGTCAGTTGATGCAGCAATTGAAAGGTCTGAATCTGCATCATCACACTCAGCAACATTTGCAACAGCTTTTTCCTTCTCATGTTTGCCTCTGTTTTTCAGCTTGGGACAATCTTTCTTCCAATGGTCTTTTTCTTGACAAAAGGTACATTCATCTTTACTTGGTATAGACTTTGACTTCGACCTTCCCCTTCTTTCTTTGTTCTGGCTCTGCAACCGGCCTGTCTCCATAACAAGAGCTTCTACTTTTGCACTTGTATTTTATTGTTTTTCTTTCTTTCTCAATTCAGAACTATACAATGAAACAGTTATTTCACTGAGAGACACAACAACCTTCCCATGAGGAAGAGTAGTTTCAAGAAACTCAAATTCATGAGGAAGTGATCCCAACAACACGAGAGCCAGATCTTCGTCATTAAAAGTCACGTCCAGATTCATCAAATCAGTTACCAGCTGATTGATGCTAGTAATATGATCATTCAGAGAAGTACCAGGAACATAATTGAAGCGAAATAATCTCTTTTTCATATAGAGTTTGTTGTGATTGCTTTTCTTCAAGAATTTTTCCTCCAGTGCTCTCCACAATTTGCTTGCATAAATTTCTTTAGAAAAAGCATACTTCTGCTCTCTAAAAAGACACGTTCGAATGGTAGCACTTGCCATTCTATTCAGAATTTTCCATTCTTTCTCCTCAACATCATTTGGTTTCTTTTCTTCGATAGTAATATCTAGACCCTGTTGAAGGAAGGCATTTATAACCTCACTTTGTCACATGCCGACATGACCGGTACCATCAAAAATCTCCACAGCAAATGTTGAATTTGTAACAACAGTTCTTCCCAAAATTGAATATGAAGAAGTTGTTGCCTTCGATGTGGATGCTTCTGTCATTTCTGCTACAAAGTCTATTTAATAGTTGTCAATGCGGAAAGCCAACTAGCCCAAGGAAAATTTTTTCTGATGTGGAAGATTAGCGTAAGCCACAACCACATAGTATACTAAAATTAACCGGTGGCTTTGATATCAATTGTTGTGAAAATCGGGTAATTTTCACCAAAGATAACTAATTCATTGTGAGAACTATTACCTAGATGACTAGAGTGAAAACTATTGTACTAAAAAATCACCCTAAGATAAAATTTCCAGGAAAGTGTGGTGAGATATGAAGGTCCGCTTAAAAACCAACTCCTTGATAGAATTTTATCATGACAAGTAATATAAATAGCATAATAATTAACAACAACTATACCCGATAACAGCTATTAAATAGATAGGAAAAGAAAAGAACGAGACACAAAAAATTAACGAGGTTCAACAAATGCCTACGTCCTTGGACACTACCAAAATAATATTTCACTAAAGAGAAATATTACAAAGAGAGAAAGAATTATCAATGGTACAAAGGATAATTACCAATGATAAAAAGGGAAATAGGTAACTTGAGATGGATTTACTAAGGGGGGAGGAGTCGTTTTATAGGGAAAGGACTCCTCCCAAACCCTCCCACCTTTAGATGTGGGATTTGGCCACACCATCAACCAACATATATGTACATGCATAATAATGGTTTTAGTTCACCGTTTAAGAATGGAGACATTTACACGTCTGAGGGAGCTAATATCCTTGATTTGAGGGAAAATTTTCATATATTATGAGTGAGATGGAGAGAGTATGTATTTTTTTATATAATATTCACTTCATCCCTAATGAAAATTTACTTAGGGGAGGGAGTTGATTTAGAAAAATCACCTGGTTCAAAATATGAAAATTTTAATATATATATATATATATATATATATATATATATATAAGATAGGTTAGTTTAGAAAACAAAATGTCTTGGTTTACGCAATTCAATGTATATAGAGGGCATTAAGAATTGAAGTGAGAGGAATTTGTTGGTGGGGTGGATACAGATGGGAAGAGATGGCTGCCTAGTTCAACAACGACAGGAAAAAGCAGCTACAATCATATGCATTTCCTTTTTTGATGAGTCGACGAGATAGACATGATTAGTTGTAGTTTGCATTAATAAGTCTGATGGAGAGTGGAGTTTTTGAATAGGGGAGAAAGAGGTATGGTATATGTTTATAGGAGACAATGCCTTGAACGGGAGTATTGGTAGGTATTAATAAAATGATCCATTAAGTTGGTGTCATTTGAAGTGTTATTGAATTTGTACAAGTTGGAGTTAGCTATAGGTGACATTGGTTGGAGTGTTGTCCCCTCATTGTTGGGTGTTGGTGCTTCATTTAAGGTTTGTGTTTTTTTCCATTTAATGTGCCAGTCATGTCTTTTAATGTAAGTAGTAATGGTTTTTATGCTGAATAATTGTTTACAAAATAAACTTTGACTATAGTGAAGTGTGTGTCTGATGAGTAGATGAATATGATTTATGAGAATGTTTTCTTATTTGGAGAGATACAAGAAAAGTCATACATTGACATTATTACCCTGCTCATTTGAAGTCAAGGGATGGTCTTCGGGTGCTTAGGCTATTTGTTATTCTGCATATAGGGTGGCTCAAGTTGGTCAAGTAAAAATAATTTTATTCTTGTGCCTTAAATAGGTCGAAAAAAGTTTATTATAGAAGTCGACTATGTGGTCACACTTAATTATGTCGTTGACTATGAGAGGAGATGCCATTTAGGGTTTATTCATGATGAGGCATATAGAGTTGAATAACAATAACATGATGAGAATGAGGAAATGAGTAGCACGACTAGTTCAACCATGTCGACAGGAGTACAATAAAAAATATTTGTTCTTGTAACACATGTTGTTTCCCTATGAGACAGGTAATTGGACTCTACTCCATTAGAGTTTAGGGTAGGCATTAAACTTATTTATTAATTTTGCAGTGGAGATCTATGGCCACCACAATGGGACAATCTTGTTCGGCTCCCTATATTGCCATTGATGGTGGGTCGTAGTATGTATATGCACAACGAAATGATTCAAAATTATTTGAATAGATTTGCACTTTAGTCATGTAGTTGATGATAGATCGACTTATATTTGATGGCGTTGATGACTAACTAACTTGTGTGGGACATTCTTATTGGACAATTTTAATTTGTACTTTATAGCGAAGTGTGCCTAGGTTTTCAATTAATAATTGAATTAAAATTATTGTATTAGATGATGAAAGCATACAAAATTTATTTCATGTTTTTTTTTCACGAAGAGAGACTTTGTTGGGTTCTTTGATGAAGGTTGCATTGACTTAATTTGTACATACTAGTTTACCACCTCCGAAGGCGGCTCTGGTTGAACCTACGGTTGTTGTGAATGATAATGTCATGGAGGAAGATAGAGAAGAGAAAATTATCTAAAAGGAGCAAAATATGGATAGAAAGCAAGAAGGAAGAGAGGACGAAGAGGAGAACTCATTCTTAGAAATAATGGGGGCTTATGTAACTCGCGAAGCAAGGTACTTATAATCGCCAACCATTAATGAATTTGTGTTACATTATTGAAATTCATTAATGACATAAAGATCTATATTAAATTCAAATTGAAATGATAGACAAGGAGGGGAACAAAATAATGTAGTGGTGGAAATGGAAGCAGAAGACCTCTATCATAGAATGAATGAATTGAACGCACATAGAGGGGAGAATTTAAGAAAGTAATTACATTGTCCGGTAATATTATGGCATGTCACTGGTGAGACGCATGTACATATTCTATATTTCACATGGTAAAGTTGAAGATCGTTATGACAGAGCTATCAAATGTGAAAACAATATGCTTAGACACCATGGAGGAATGGAACAAGAAAGGGGGGGGGGGGTACCTCGTGGAGGAAAATACGTCTAATAAAAAATTATTAATAAAATTGTTTCCATTTATGAGATGTCATTAATGACATATGAGTCTTGCTTTGAAATCATATGGTAGTGACAGGCAAAAAAAGAGACAAAAAATGGACTGCAGGAAAGGATAGCGAACAACCACCATCTTAAAATAAATTAATAGGATGAGCGTAAAGAGGAGAACTTGGCAATGTAACTTTATTGTCCGTATTCTTTTGGAATCTCATTGGTAATATAATGTAAGAGTACAAGAATTCATTGATGACATTATGTCATTGCGAATTAGAGGAAGTCTGTGATAAAATGATCAGATGAATATGGGTGTAGTAGCAGATGGCAATATCAACGATGGAAATTTTATGCCAGTTGCTGTAAAACCCGTGATTCTAGTCATGATTTTATAGTCGTTAGCCGATCGGTTCAACCGTCGATTCGAGTTGAGGACATTTCAAAACATGTGTACTTAGCCGACGCCGGTCGCGTGTATGAGCCATGAGGGTCATGTATACCCGAGTATGTGATGATAATGTCATGAATGAGCAAAGAATGAATTACCAGAATATATGAGAGTATACAATTGATGATTTTAGATTTCTTCATTTTCTTACTGTAGAAATAATTTTAAGCCGTTTACCGCGTTAGAATGTGTTACGGGTAGTTTGGGTGGGTTGATAGTCGTAGAGCATATCATTATGATGTTTTGGTATTTGTTTGATTTTATGGGTTTTTTTCGATTTTTTTTAGAATTTATGGCGACCTAATTATTATTCTTGACTCGAGTCAGAGACGAGTCAAGTAATAATTATGAGTTTGCCATCCAACTTGTTTTTCTTTCCCTAAAACTTCTCCCCTTTCCCGAGCCCTAGCCATCACCACCTCCCCTAGCCAGAAAACCGCCGAAAGTAGCCAGAAAACCGGATTGACGGATTTCACTGGATCTTCTATGGAGTTCACCCGGTCGAACCCGATTGAGCTTCGGACGCCGTGGAGGGCCAAATTCGA
>JAVDBV010085486.1:0-16866 GCA_032619315.1 Piper longum | reverse complement strand
TCTTCAGTCCAACACAAGTAGACATAGCATAATTTCAAGAAAATATATATATATATATATATATATATTTTCTTGAAATTATGCTATGTCTACTTGTGTTGGACTGAAGATTTTATAACATTTTGCTGTAAAACAAACATCCACCAGAAGGAACCAGAATTAATATCAGGCAGTGAAGAACTGTGGACATTCATATACTTTGCTGGAGAGGATCATACTAATTTTCACACTCTTGTTGCTTTTCTAAGGATGCTCAGCTCCTTGGTATGTCAAATGCTTCTTCTTGGTAGGCTTATACTTCAATAGCTTCCTTTTGAGATATATCTCTTCTTTCAGGCATGTAGCGAGGAAGGGGCTTCAATGGTTTTTGAGTTACTTCAAGGGAAGGCATTTAGGTCAATTGGATGGAGTACCCTGTTTGATTGCTTGTCTATTTATGACCAAAAATTTAAGCAGTCTTTTCAAGGGTCCAGTGCTCTATTACCAGAAATTCAAGAGGGTGATGCCAGAGCACTTGTTGCTTACTTGGATGTTCTAAATAAGGTTTTTCATTTATTGTTACTTGGGAATCATTCTTATTGTTTCCTTATCAATGCATTTATTATCTAAGTAGCACATTTATGTGTGTTTATGAAAACGACCAGCTGGTTCTTTTACATTTTTGTGACTTGTTTGGGCACCTCACCTATGTTTGGACCAAGGCCATTTGAATGCATCATAATTGTAGTCGTGTTGTCCCAGGAAATTATGGAGATTAGGTTTTTGGTTTTTTTCATTCTCCAGTTAGGCTCTCATTGAAGGCAAGATTCAGTTAATGCAAGTTCAGCTGATTGCTGTAGCAAGTAGTTAACTAGTTTGTTTTTCACTGAAAATAGGTTGTTGAAAATGGAAATGCCGTGGAGAGAAAGAAATGGTTTCCAGATATTGAGCCCTTATTTAAGCTTCTCAATTATGAAAACGTGCCACCGTATTTAAAAGTAAGCAATTCACTTATTTTTTCTTTATTCTATAATCTGCTAGTGTCATGTGTATTCTTTATTGGCAGGGTGCACTCAGGAATGCCATAACATCGTTTATACAAGTTGCACCGATCTTAAAGGATACCATCTGGAGTTACCTTGAACAATATGATCTATCAGTAGTGGGGCCACCTTCAAACAACGGGCAGCAAATGTCCACACAGGTAGGAACTAAATTTTGTGCTACCTAAATCTGGCACTAAATGAAGTGGTATCGTGTGTTCTGATATGATGGGATTTCCCCATTTAATGTCTGACTTTTCTTGGCAATTTTAAAGTTAATATCTCTGTGATTGTGGGTTAATTAAGACAATGACTGCTGGCTTGTATTCATATTAAATTAGAATCATCAAGGGCTTTTTTGTCAGCTCCATCCAGATCAATTAGTCTTTATGCAAGCCAACTTGCATGTGGCATGTAATGATAATTTTTTCTTGTTTTTAAAGCTTGGGGTTGTCTGTAAGTCTTTCTTTTATTGATGTTTAGCGGGTATCAGCAGGGATAAATTAATTGTCCCTCTTCTACAAAAAAGGAGCAGCCATTTTTTGCCAAAGATGAATGCTTATCGTACACCTGAATATGATGATGCTTAAAAGCTTAAGATGTCTTAGAGTGAAAAAAAATAAAGTTTTTGTGTATTTCTTAACAATCTTGAGTGATGGTTTGCATAAGGATTCTATTTGTCTTTACCAAATGCTGGTTTAAATTTGGAGACTATTTTGTTGATTTTATTTTATTTTTGTTGTAATTAACTGCAGTTGTTACTGACAGTTGTTAATTGATAGTTCTGCAATGACATTATGTAACGGTTGTTAATTGATAGTTCTTCCAATTATTCTATCTCCTACTTGTGCTTTGACCAGACAGCATGGGCTGATTTTAAAACCAATTTTTTTGTATTAATTTACTGGTGCTTATTAATTGACAACATAGGTTTATGATATGAGGTTTGAACTTAATGAGATAGAAGCAAGATTGGAGAGATATCCATCAACAATATCTTTCGTTAATTTGCTGAATGCCCTAATTGCGGAGGAGCGAGACACTAGTGACAGAGGTTGCAGGTACTGATGTTGAAAGCACTACCTTTGGAATGGATTTATTTTTTATTTTTTATTTTTTTAAATGTTGGTTAAGTTGTTGATTAGTTTTAATTTCGGTTTTATTAGCAATAATAAGGATTCTATGTTTTTTTATCAGGTTTGTCGGAATCTTTAGGTTTGTTTATGATCATGTATTTGGCCCTTTTCCGATTAGGGCTTATGCAGATCCATGTGAGAAATGGCAATTAGTTGTGTCATGCCTTAAGCATTTCAAAATGTGAGTTTATTCTTTGTTGGAAGACGTAGTGAATAAGCAGCAATTGAAATGATTTGGTAATTTTGTTGGGTTTTTGTGTAATTTCAGGATTCTGACCATGTATGATGTTAGGGAGGAGGATATTGATGATGTTGCCTTGCAGACACAGCCTTCAACAGTGGATAACTTGGCTTTTGATGTACAACCTCCTGTATTGGAATTGATGAAAGTATGTGTTTGATGCTCTTAATTTCACTTTGTCTACTACAATTGTGGTTGCATAGCACTCTGTCAATTTATCCTTGTTAATTTCTTATTTATAGGTTTGTTTGGCTGCAAGAATTTCAAACAAATATAATAAAAAGTTCTTAGAAAATAAGAAAAAAATGATTTTGCATTACAATTTGTCAATTTTTTTTACTTGTTTGGATAGCAAGAAAAGAAATGATATGCACTTAAGGCCAAGTTTTTCCTTTTCATGTTTTGACCATCTATTTTGTTTATACATTGAATTTTCTTGTAGGGCCCGCTTTGAGGAAATCATTTTGAAAAAATTTAAAACTTAGAAATGAAAAGAAGTGCAAGTTTCTGCTGTTCATATCCCTTTCTAGTCAATCAAAAACACCCTATACTGTTAGAAGTCCTCTCTTGTCATCTTCTAGTTTGTGCCTTGATTGTGTCAAAGACTCAAAGTTATCTGTGTGAAGATTCAAATTCTATGATTCCTTTTCTATGTTTCTGTGCTTTTTAGCCATGACGTTTTAGGATAGAGATATTACTGTTACTTTAGGAATGTTGTTAGATTTTGTTTTTCATAAAATAAGATACATATAAGAAAAAGTTGAAGGACAAGGTTCTTAGAGTGCTATAGTTAGATTACAGTTGTTTTTTGGTCAATGACTATAGAATATCATAAATGGGTGATTGTTTCTTTCGTTAGCTAATTGTATTTGGCTGACCAAATTGTTCCATAATATCAGAATCTGTTGAGTCCATCCCAATCACCTTTCGAGTAAATAGTTATCTTTTCCATGTTAATATCTTCAACACTATGAACTTAACATTTAGCTTTGCTGTTCATTGTTTCAGGATTTCTTGTCTGGCAAGGTTATCTACCGCAATATCATGGGTATTCTTATTTCAGGCGTGAATGCTCTTATTTCTGATCGAACTGATCAAGTTTATGGTGTTCTTCTTGAGAAAGCGGTCCAAATTTCTTTGGAGATTCTTGTTCTTGTTTTTGAGAAGGATTTGATGTTGGCTGATGCTTGGCGTCCTCTTTATCAGGTATTTCGTTTCCCTCTATCTCTTTAACTATTCTATTTTATTCATTTGATTTCTGCTATTCTAAAATAGTTTCTTCTGCACAGTCGTTGGATGCTATTCTCTCACAGGATCCCAATCAAATTGTGACTTTACTGGAATACATTCGGTATAACTTCTTGCCTGAAATTCAGCAGTGCTCAATTAAAGTAATGGCCATTATGAGGTAGGTCGTTTCGATTATGGTTTAATTATTATATGATCTTGTAAATTTACTTTCTTTTCATTAATATTTAAAAACATGATTTACTGGTCCACTGGCAGTGTGTTTTTTTCTCATGCGACCTTGTAAATTTTGCTTTCCTCCCTCCCTCTCTTCATTATCCTGTGAGGCAATTTATTGGTGTTGGCAGCTTACCCTTTTTTTTAAGCCTTTCACGTTTTTGTTAAAAGTGAGCAAAGTAGTTCCACATATTAATACCTATTGGAGAAACAAATTGGTTCTTGTCCTGGATTCCTAATTATGAATATGCAACCATTCTATTTTCTTTGGCTTTCCCATTTTTTTTAATCAAATCATAATATCATTGGATTTCTGTGTTTAGGGTTAACTTTGAGCTTTGCCTTTTTGAATTGAATGATGATGAGCCCACAAATTCAACCTAATTACAATTATCTCTGAATGTATTAGTAACTTTTAAGGCCCTTATCTCTGTGCTTGGATGCTTACAGTTGAATGGAGTGTATTTCCTGTATAAATTATTTTTTATCTGCTCTTCTCTTGCTGCCACTTTGACAGTATCCTCTGCCCTTTGGGCGTTTTCTTTTGTGAATATTCACTCTGTTTTCCTACACAATTACAATTGGCAGCTCCCGTATGGTTGGGCTTGCCCAATTATTGCTTAAATCAAATGCCGGATACTGTTTAATTGAGGACTATGCAGCATGTCTTGAGCAGCGTTCTGAGTGGTTTCAGTTAGCAGAAAACACCAAAGATGATACTGGTGTACTTATCATGCGGGTCTGTCTTTTTTTATGGCTTATGCATATTATCAATATGTGTGCTGCTTTATGTGGATGCGACTAATGATATTCTTTTGATGCCACAGCTTCTAATTGACAATATTCCAAGGCCAGCGCCAAATATTAGCCATTTACTTCTAAAATTTAATGTGGATTCCCCTGTAGAACGCACAGTGTTACAACCAAAGTATCATTACAGGTAAGGCTGTTCGTGGTGGCTTGTATCATTTATAGTAAATCTTTGTGGAGTTAAATAACTTGTTCACCCTCTCTTCTTCAGTTGTTTAAAGGTCATTCTTGAAATTCTTGAAAAGCTTTCAAAACCTGATTCAAATGCTCTACTACACGAGCTAAGTTTTGAGGTGATGTCAAGATCTCCCTGGGAATATTTTTGTCATGATTTAGGAATAACTTGTGGACTAACCCATAAAGAAATGAACTTTATGTATAAAAGCTGTCTCTCTCCCGGCTTGACATACCTTAATTTATATGCTTCATCCAGCTTCTTTATGAATTATGCTTGGATCCGTTGACAAGTGGACCTGCTATGAACCTGCTGAGCAGTAGAAAATATCACTTTTTTTCAATGGTAAAGTGAAGCAGACTTTATTTTGATGCAAATTTGTGTTTCAATTACATTATGTAATAGACCAGGCAAAGTGCAACTAGATGAGCCTGGATCATCACTTTCTAAAGGATTAGCTAATGTTGAAGATGCACAAGCAAAGCCCAACTTAAAATCCTAATTACCACGTTAGTATTGGATGGGAGACTATCTTACATCATTTTGGGTTGGTTGTTTTTTCACTCTTCGACGCTGAAATTCCTAGGGCTGTTTTGATATGATTTGTTGCATCATATCTACAATTTGGTAGATCTGGATCATCTCTTTGAAAGGGCTAGTCTTTGCTCTAGATTCACACACACGCATCCCCGCTTATTAAGGACAATTTGATGTGCATCTTCCAGTGCATCATCTAGGGATGTTACCTTTTTTGGCATATTCTTTACCATTTCTGCCTATCTCATTAGCCTTTGTTGTGCAATATCAGCATTTTTGGCATAATCTTTTACCATTTCTGCCTATCTCATTAGCCTTTGTTGTGCAATATCAGCACTTGGACACGATTGGTGTGGCTCCACTTCCTAAGAGAAATCACAATCAGGCACTTCGTATCAGTTCACTGCAGCAGGTATTTGACTTTTGATTTTCTTAAGATAAAAATTCACTCTAAGAATTGGCAGACATATTCATTTCTACATTGTTTCAGCTATTATTAATGACTCGGAAATTATGATTATTCGCCCTACATATTGGGTGTTATGATTTTTACGTCTAAGATCTGCTATGACTTTGTGTCCCATAAGCTCGTTGTTTTTTTTTTTTTGCTATTGTGCTATCTTTGTATTTCCAATTTGTTTTTTTTTTTTAAATTGCAATCTCTTCAGCTGCAAAATGTCATAGGCCTGGCCTGTACTTGTTTACTGCTTGCCATTGACAATTAAGATTTTGTTTATTTATCCATTTCAGAGAGCATGGCTATTGAAGCTTTTGTCCCTGGCACTCCATGTTGGTGACATAAATGAACGTACACATTGGGAAGCGTGTACAAACATTCTTGCCAGAATATTTGACTGTGATGGTGGTGAAAATATTTTAGATCCAGATTTATTATACACTATATTGCCAAATATGGAGGATGGTAGAAATAAAAGTGTCAATAAAAATAAGGTATTTACTCTATAAATCTTGTTGTTTATTTATCTGGGAAACCTGTTAGTTGCACTTGGGAATAAATTTTGTATGTTTTTTTTCAAAAAATAGCACAAAAATCAGAGGAAATCACTAATTAGATGCTGAAACCATCTCAAATTTCCTATAAAGTATTGATTGCTTTGGTTGGTTCAAAATTTCCGTGAACTTTTGTCTGACATGCTGCTTATCAATTCTGGGATGCAATGCTATGTCTTATAGGATTGTTTTTGAGGTGGATGAATGCAAGCCGTTACGTGAGTTTTTTGATTGTCTTATCTTAACCAAGTTAATCAGAAGTATTATAGGATTTGCACTTGGCCATCTTCCCTGTATTTGATGCAGTTTTGACTGTGAATAAGAATTATTCGATTGGCTTCATATCAAGGATAATGATAATGTTTTACTCGATGTTTGAGGAAACCAAAGAAGTTCGCTTGCCAAATTTTCAGATGAAAGAATTAGTGAAACTTATTTGTGATCATTTAAGTCATCAAAAGTGAAGAAACACCTTATTTGGTTTGGTTAAGTTCACAGAAGACTTAAAGATACGGCAGTTGTCAAGATCAAGGTCAAGTAGGTCGAGGTCAAGAATAATTTTAATACTAATACTAATAATAATAATAATAATAATAGTAATAATACTAATGTAATAATAATTTCAAGATTTATTTAATAAAACTGGTATTCAATGTGCATTTACTTATTTAAATGTATTTTGTTTTCATTTATTTACATGAATATCTAGAAAAGCATTTTGCCTTGGAAAAGTAACTGCTGTTATTACTTTTCTCTCAGGTTCACGAACTGCTTGAAATAATTCAGTTCAAGCCTCCTGACACCAACTTAAGTTATAAACAATTCATTTCTGATTTGAAATACAACACACAGGTCTGTGTCAAATTGCTAGATTGCCTTAGATGTTTTTATATCATGCACTATAATTCTTAGTGGTCCTCTTTCAGATGGAAGAAATACTTGGAAATCCTGCCACATCTGATAGAGGAGGTGTATATTATTACTCTCAACGTGGTGATCGTCTAGTTGACCTTGCTGCATTACAAGACAAACTCTGGCAGGTTTTATTGTTAGAATATCTTGTCTTGTGAAAAAATCCAATTCTGTGCATTGTTGTACTCTGTTTATGATATTGGCTCTTTTCCAATTACTGAGATTCAGTTCACTTACTTCCCAGCAGATCAGCTTCAACAGTGAGGCTTTACAAGTTGATCAGAGGGAAACAATACAACAGATCTTGAGATGGGGTTGGAAATATAATAAGAATCTTGAAGAGCAAGCTGCCCAGCTTCATATGTTACTTGGCTGGTCCCAGATTATAGAGGTATGTATTTCATTGTCTACTCATTTTTCCAGCTGCATCTCGTATTTTGATGAAGAGGGCAGAAAATTTTGATGTTTTCTAGGTCAAGGAGGCAATGAAGTTTGCATTAAAATGAAATCATTGGCAATCGTTTCTGACCATATTTAATCAATTTAAGATGCATTAGGTCATTTTTGCTGATGGTGAATATTTAATTGAAATGATGCTGATATCTCTCCTTTTATGATGGCTACTAAGCCGAACTTTGGTCCTATCCAGTTTGTTGAGACACATAGTTTGTTGAAACTCTATTCAGCATCCTTTAGCAGGTTGCTTCTCTGTTTGTACACAATGAGCATTGGGGTTGGTTTGGACATTTGTGTGGGTGCTAGTGTTTGCATGACATTGGATAATTTCAAGTAGAAATGTTTTGAGCTATGTTAGGGGATTGTCCTGTAAAAGGTTAAGAAGTTGTTTCTGCTAAACCATGTAATGTAAGCGCTAAAGGATAAGCTGCATTTTATATCATATGATTGATTAGCTAATTGCATCCCTCTTTATTGACCTTTATATTTACGTGGAAGATCCTGATGTCTTTCCTAGCTAGAAGAATTATGTTGCTTGCCTCTCGGAGAGTTTAAGTAATGCTTATTTGTATGTGGTTTTATGTGCAGTTTTACGAGTGTTGCATGGGTGAGATTGATTTTAGTTTGACAAGGCAGATTATGTATGACTCTTTTTTTTTTTTGCAGATTGCTGTATCTAGAAGAATGTCTTTCATTGAAAATTGCTCCAGGATTTTGTTTGGGTTAGTAAATCTAATGATATGCTGTGTAATGTTTCTCATAACTTTGCTGTTTATTGATCTGTGAATATATGCAGGGTGCTTGATGCATCATTAAGTGCTTCAGCTTCTCCAGATTGTTCTTTGAAAATGGCTATGATGTTGACTCAGGTTTGTTTCTGGATCATGCTAATTACCTGTAGTTTTTTTTTTTAACTTGATATAACCATTTTTGTTACTGTGTTAAGGTTGCTGTTACTTGCATGGCTAAGCTTCGAGATGAAAGGTTTTCATGCCCGGGAGATGCAATTTCAGATAATGTCTCATGTCTAGATGTTATTTTGGTGAAGCAGTTGCCTAATGGGGCCTGCCATTCTGTGTTATTTAAGCTCATCATGGCTATTCTCAGACATGAGAGCTCAGAGACACTAAGGAGACGGTTACTACTGAATACTGATCTTGTCTCTTGCAAGTAGAGTGTGCTATTGTAATAATAATCATGGTTAATGTTTTCAATTTCTAGGCAGTATGCTCTCTTCCTAAGTTACTTCCAGTACTGCCATAGTGTACTGCATCCTGAGGTGCCAATGTCAGTTCTGCATTTCTTACTTCGTGAAGACCAGGTTGGGGATGAAGATATTGATCTTCAAAAGGTTGGTCTCCCTCCTTCTCCTTCCCTCCCTCCTCAAGTATAGTTTCAGTTGTTACTTGTTGGTGGGAAATATGACACGTTGGATAAATGTTTCTTTTGTTCTACAAGGTTGACAAAGATCAGGCTGAATTAGCACGAGCAAATTTTTCTCTGCTGAAGAGAGAGGCTGATGCAATTCTTAATGTTGTAAGCATAGAGGCAGTTTTAAACCTGTTTGTGCAGTTATCTTTTTATTGTAATCTGATTTTGATGTGTATGGTAAGGTCGTGATCAGTTGAGCTTTGTAATTGCTTTGTGTTCTATGCTTTCTGATCAGAACTTTCTTTGAATATATAGGTGGTTAAGGATGCAATTGAGGGAAGTGAAGCTATCAAGTCTATGTCACTATATGTTTTAGATGCATGCATTAGCATTGATAAGGACAGGTTTTTCTTGAGTTGCCTCCAAAGTAGAGGATTTTTAAGAGCCTGTCTTGGAAGCATCAGCAATTTCTCTTATCAGGTGGATAATTCAGTCTATGCTTATCTTCACGTTGGTAGGTTTAAATTTCGGATTGAAGTCTGTAAGGTTATTGACTAGTGAGGTTGGGAAATTGTCACCAGGGTGATGTGTCCTTTAATCAACATACAGTTAACGAAGTATTTTACGTAAGAATTGTTTAGAAATCTCTTATGATGCCCTAAAGGTTTCCTCCTTGGCTATGATGTCCGCTTGTATCCAAAGGAATCATGAAGTTTTCATTATTTTTATAAATTGCTTTTGTGCCACTTCTGTTGAAATTACTATTTAGGTAACAATTGTAAGTTTGAAATTTATGACGTAGATTTATTGGAAATTTGATTATCATTATATAATGCTACTGCAGGATGGCAAGCATTCATTAGAATCACTGCAGCGGCTATATACAAGAGAAAGTGAAATGGCACTGCTTTTGAGAATTAGTCATCATTATGGAAAGTCAGGCGCTCAGGTTCTTTATTCTATGGGTGTTCTAGAGCATTTGACCATGTGCAAAATTTATGGCTTGTATGTGAAGGTATTATCTTAATTTCTTTTGAGTTTCCTTCATCTTGAATTTGCTTTTTGAGTTATGTATAGAGTAAATGAGATTTTTCAGGCGAGTCACCGAAGGGCTGATATCGTTCAAGTTGGTAGAGATTATGCTGTAGATAAGCAACGACTTATTATTCCTCCTGTTTTGAGACTGGTTTCTTCCATGACATGCTTGGTGGATACTTCTGAATTTCTAGAGGTTGTCTCTTAAACCTTTTTTCTATTGCATGATTTTTTTTTTTTCTGAATTTCTTGTTGCTGATATCTGCAACATGTTGTGGTCAATGTGTTAGTTCTAAGTTTTTACTATTTTTCACTATATTTTAGGTGAGGAACAAAGTTGTTCGTGAGATTGTTAATTTTGTTAAGGGACATCAAGTGCTGTTTGATAATATACTCAGAGAGGAGGTTCATGAAGGCGATGAGTTGACTATGGAGCAGATTAACCTTGTCATTGGTATCCTGAGCAAGGTAAATTCCTTTGGAACTTCAAGTCTTTTTTTTCCTTTTTAAAGTTACATATTTTTCATTAAGTAGTTTCATTGCCTGTTATTTATTCTTTGCCTCTACGGATTAATTTGATGGGTGGAATTTTGATAGAGGTAGAAAATGAGGCCCTCGCATATGTATGTTTATGAATGCCCTATGATACAGAAATGACATGATAGGTTATGACACTGATCTGGAAAATTTATTATTTGGTCATGATGCCATTTTCACCCTTGTGCTTTTTGAAACTTTTAGATGTGAGTTGAAAAGGCGAAAAATATTTAACAAAAAGCTTTTTTCCCCCCCATTCAAATCCTTTCCATTCTCCTTGGAATCAGTATTACAAATCACTTCATATACTGAATGGGGAAACAAGATTCTTGTACCTGAACCTAATTATTCGGGAATGTGGATTGCTGATGACGGTACCCTTGATTACAAACTAGAGCAGTGAGGATTGATACTAGCAATTTGATTGTTCTCGCTTCCTGTTATACTTCTTGAATTTTCTCCTATTTGGAAAATATTCTAGGGGTTGTTTGTCTGAAAATTTTGAATAAGATAATGCTCTCAAAAATAGTGGGGAGCATTGAAGCAACTGGTAAGAGTTCTGCCTGTGACCGAGAGGTCACGGTTTTGAGTTGTGGAGCCAGCCTCTTGCAAAAATGCATGGTAAGGCTGCTGTAACAGACCCCCTTTCCAGTCTTTGCACATGTGGGAGCCTTTATGTACCAGGCTGCTTTTTTTAATTATCATTATAAGTTCACAATAATGTTTTTGTGTTGTTTGTGTTTTATTTTTATTATGTTTTATATTCAAATGACAAGATGAGGGCGTTATAATTTTTCTAGGTTTGGCCATATGATGAAAATGATGAATTTGGGTTAATTCAAGGCCTTTTTAGCTTGATGCGTGCCATTTTCTCTCGTGATGTGGAATCAATGCCTGTCAGTTCTAATGTGGTAAGGTATCTTAACAGGAATAATACTAGATTCAATATGAAGGTTCTATTATTTTTTAATGACATGTAATCGTTTTTATTCAGAACCAAAAACATCCCGAAGGAGCCATTTTTCACCTGTGCTTTAATCTATGTTCTTATCTTTACTATCTTGTCACGAAAAAGTTCTTCCGTTTACCGGTATGTGTGGCCAATCCCTCTACTGTTCTGTTTCTTTATCCCCTCTCCAATTCATATGACCTGGTCCTTCTCTGGGTATTTTTGTGATCTTACTTGCATCTTTTGTTCTTTCTATTTGAGTTTGTTATGTATACTTAATTTCTAAAATCCTGCTTCCCAAAAAAAGATCATTCAGTGGTTGACTTTATTTGATTGAGATGCTTTCAAGGTTTTCAAGGTTTAACCGTTTAGGGTTGGTCCCACTGAGTATTATGGAGTTGGCTGTTTAGAGAGTGAAGTGGAAATGTTGAAGTTTTTTTGATGTTAGTCAAGGGGAATAAGTTTCCAAACAACCACATTAGTACTGCTATTTGGAACTAGTTTCATTAAATGGAAGTTCTTTACTGATCTTATTGAACAGAAGAAAGGAGAGATTATAGACTACTCGTAGGGCATGATGAAGGATTTGCTCCCAGAAATTAGGCTAGTGATTTAAAAGAGATGAACTAGATAGAAGGGGAGAGAGTTAAAAGGGTTAATTAAGAATGATAAAGCAATAATGTTTTTTTTATTGTTTCTGATAATATTTGTTATGGATAACTTGAACTCGTTGCAGTAGCTGTCCATAGGTGTGTTTGTTTTATTTGACTTCTAATATTAGCTTCAAGTTTTGGTTGCACTTCAAAACTGTTAGCATCTTATGATGATTTGGAAATGATTCTTGACGCACCATGGTTTGTGATTGAGGTTATTTTCTCTGTTTTGATTAAATGTTATTCATCATATGTTTGAGTAAACAGGTTTCAGATGCATTTGTTGATGGGCCTGCCCGCCATCCACAACCCACTTTGATGTCACTTGTTGTTCTTCATAGATCTTCTACTAAGGCTCTTGAAAGGGCTGTAGAGGAAAAGTCTGTAATGCTGAGTAAGGTATTACTTCTTAAATGTATTTAGTTCTTTCGTGATAGGGATGATTTTTTTATTGATGAAGTAAAATTTCATGAGAATTTAGAGTGGTAACTAACTGTTTTATAATATTCACTTTGTAGATACAAGATATCAACGAACTGTCAAGGCAGGAGGTTGATGAAATTATTAATGTATATATGCGACAGAGCTCTGTTCTAGCTTCTGACAATATTAGAAAAAGGTATGTGTTGGTGAATTTTAGCTGCAGATGTCTCTTGCAGTTATTGCGGAGTGTAGTGCAAGCTGTTATTGTTATCTTTAATGCACATAGCAATTATTAAAATTAACTTGGTTTATTCATGTCCAAGATGATGCAGTCCTTGTTTACTATTTCCCATTCAATATGTTATAGTCTAGTTTTTTTTTTTTTTAATTTCATACAGGCGATATATTGCCATGATTGCTATGTGTAAAGCTAGTGGAGAAAAAGATAATCTCATCTCTTTGCTACTTAAACTTGTGGAGCATATCCTCAACATCATTCTCATACATTTCCAAGACAGGTATGCCCTACAATACAGCTTATTCCATGATATTCTAAAGAAAACCATTGGATTTATTGTATCACCTTGCTGATTCTGAAGAAACTTGCTTATCTTAATCTTTCTTTCGATAGCTTGAAAGACGGTCGGCAGGAAGATGTTTCTGCTTTGTGGGAAAATATTTTTCCTTCTTTAGAACGGCTTGAGCTACTAAATGAGGTGACTTTTCTCATTTGTCCTTTCTTATTACCTTCTTTGTGTAATGAAAGGAGTGGGCTTTTGTACGTCTGGTTTCAATATTGATGAATTTTTTTTTAAAAAAAAATTATGATGGCGATGTTGTTCATATAACTCACTCCCTTGTCTTCTTATTTGTTGAATTTCCGTGTGCAGGATAAAGTAGGCCATGGGTTGAAGGTATTTAAAAGGTTAGTGTGCTCCCTAAAGGACATGGCTATCCGGAAATTGTCTCCGGAAGAGTTCTTCAGAAGCTGAATTGTAATTTTTTAAAAAAAAATTATTTTATAGCAGCCTACAAGATCTTTGTATAGACGGTTCCTTTTTGGTGGGAATGAGAGCCTGAATTTTGCATTATATACCAGTTGTGGCAGTTGTAAATTTTATGCGTATTAGTATCAAGAGTTGTACGTCCAAGATGCATTGGTTAATTACGTGTTTCATTGATAAAAAGTGAGGCACATTTTGAAAGTAGATTATGTGTGGTTCACGCGTGATAGTTTCTGGTTTTCTGAAGATCTAATGGATCAATATGTTGTATTATTATTGCGATCAGTTAGATTGGCGTGCATTTTCAGAGTGATCTAAATAATGGAGTATACATGAAAATGTGGGAAGTAACAATTGAGCTGATTTTGTTTATTCTGTTCCCAAATGGTATTCATAGATCATAGGTCGAGGGTTGGTAAATTATGATGATAATAATTATGGTCGAAATATCTTTGGCCAACCATCTTGGCAAGGCCTTCACTTCACCATTGGATTTGGCTTTCTGAAGTACACGACCCTTTTTTATTTTCTGTTTTTCTCGTCTTTCTTCACAAGTTTGGTTGTACATTTGTCGTTATTAATGAATTATGATTTATAAATGATCTGATAATCCAAATGAAAACTCCCTGGTTATTACATCGTAGAAATCCTCAATCTTTCATTAGTTCTATATGGATAATCGAATAGAGAAGACGGCAATTGGCAAGCTATTACTTGGAAGTCATCCAGGTGTTCGTTTTATCAGTTACAATCAATCAATTATCGAATAATTTCAACAAAATCAATTACTTATATTAATTATAACGGATATGACCTGCTTATACGGCAAACCGCCATGCTATACATATACACTTGTCCTGTTTTTTTTTCTTATAGTGTTTTATGTATTTTTTATTTTTTATTTATACACATCCTGCTGGGTCGTTAAAGAGGAAAGTAGATGCCATTTTGTATGGCTGGGGTGCACAACTAAGAGGCCGGACAGGATTTTGTTTTCCATATTTTTTAGATGGCTTCGCCGCAATTTATGCCAAAGTTAAGACCCGCAAAAAGAAATGAAATCATTAAATTCTTATTTAAATTCTTCAATTTCTTTTTTGTTTTTTGCACATATGTTCATTTCTCAATCCTCTAAAGATTCGACTTTCTAAGCAATCTATATTGTTTTGCAATTTTTCCGTAATGAGAAAACGCAGAAAATAATCGACATATTATTATGCTATTGGAATGTCTTGTATATGAATACATTCTTTGATCCAAAACTTTTTCTTTTGGAGTGGTAATGATTAAAAAAAAAACAGAAAAAGAAAACACGAATACTTATTATTAGGATCAAAGCGATGAGTGTTGAGTTAATCCCACATCTCATTTGGAGGCAACTAGTGACTTGTATATATGATAATGGGAAAGCCTTAATTCTCAAGTTAGCTTTTGGATTAAGAGAGACCCATGAACTTGTTTCAAGTCACTTTTGGGGCCCGAAGGGCCCAATAAGTGGTATCAGGGCCATTGGTTAATTCTATTATGCGCGGTTTATACTGATCTTCCACATCAGAAAAAATTTTCCTCGAGCCCTTGGTTAATTTTAGTATGCTAAATTTCCTTCAGCCAATTGGCTTTCCGCATTGAGAGCTATTAAATAGACATTGTAGCAGAAATGACAGAAGCATCCACATCGAAGGCAACAACTTCTTCATATTTAATTTTGGGAAGAACTGCTGTTACAAATCCAAGATTTGCTGTGGAGATTTTTGATGGTACCAGTCATTTCGGCATGTGGCAAAGTGAGGTTCTAGATGCCCTCTTTCAACAGGGTCCAGAAGATCTTGAGGAGAAAGAATGGAAGACGCTGAATAGAATGACATGTAGTACCATTCGAGCGTGCCTTTCTAGAGAGCAAAAATATGCTTTTTCTAAAGAAACTTATGCAAGCAAATTGTGGAAGACACTAGAGGAGAAATTCTTGAAGAAAAGCAGTCAGAACAAGCTCTATATGAAAAAAAGATTGTTCTGCTTCAATTATGTTCCTGGTACCGCTCTAAATGATCATATTACTAGCTTCAATCAGCTAGTAATTGATTTGATGAATCTAGACGTAACTTTTGAGGACGGAGATCTGACTCTCATGTTGTTGGGATCACTTCCTCATGAATTTGAGTTTCTTAAAACTACTCTACTTCATGGGAAGGTTGTTGTGTCTCTCAGTGAAGTAATTGCTGCCTTGTACAGTTACGAATTAAGAAAGAAGGAAAAACAAGAAAACACAAGTGCAGAAGTTGAAGCTCTTGTTGTGGAGAGAGGCCGGTCGCAGAGCCAGAACAAAGGAAGAAGGGGAGAATTGTTGGGTTAATCCCACATCCCATTTGAAGGCAACCAGTGACTTGTATATAGGCTAATGAGAAAGCCTTAATTCTCAAGCTAGCTTTTGGATTAAGAGAGGCCCATGAACCTGTTGCAAGTCACTTTTGGGGACCGAAAGGCCCAACAAGTGGTATCAGAGCCAAGGTTGGTTTTGGTGTTGCCTCAATTAGCCACACGATTTGTCGGCCGGTCCGAATTTGTGCCTCCCGATTTGTCAGTCGGTCCGAAGTTGGCCCGAGTTAGTGTCATCTGGAACCTCACTAAGACATGTTGGCTCCGTATGTGGTGAGGGGGAGATGATTCGGGTGTTGTGACGTGTGAAGGGGAGAATTGTTGGGTTAATCCCACATCCAATTTGGAGGCAACCAGTGACTTGTATATAGGCTAATGAGAAAGCCTTAATTTTCAAGTTAGCTTTTGGATTAAGATAAACCCATGAACCTGTTGCAAGTCACTTTTGGGGTCCGAAAGGCCCAGCAATGAGCAATGCGAAGATGAAATGTTTCGAGTTTAGAAAGCGAGAGACCGACCGTCAGATTTTCTTATATTAAATCTTATTTATGGGAAAGAATGTTGCCTTTTATAAGTACGAAGGTATGGTACAATTTTTAATCATGAGAAATATATGAGCGCATTGGACAACGGACAATGGCAATTCTAAAATATATTTAGAAAAAACAATTCTAAAAATTGAAGGGGCATATAGTTTGCATTACCAACTTTACCTTAGATCTTCCAAAGCAAATATAATATATATATATATATATAT
>JAVDBV010085482.1:3469-13847 GCA_032619315.1 Piper longum | reverse complement strand
CGAGTTCGGACGGTCTCAATCCGAACTCGAAACTGACTCGAGTCCTCAAATTGTCTCTATCGGATGGAATCGAAGTAATAAGGCTAAATGGGCCTCGAATACTGAACTCAATCAAACTGGACCCACATGGGCATAAATCGAGTGATCTAAAATTCCTATGATGCATGCAAATGATGTACCCATAAAATCCCAAACGGATACTAAACGCCGTAACGGCCTAAATCTAGGCCTAAAATCCTGTCTAACACATACAAACAAATCCGTATACCTGAGCAGATGTTGATAACTCGTTATCTTATAATTTGCATGTCGGGCATACTCAGCCTCCATAACATGTTCATATGGCCATTTAGGCCCATACTCATAATCTGAACTAGTTTGGCTTGATCTCGCTCAAACCAACTCGATACTGACCCAAATAGGGAAAACTTAAATCGGGTAAAACCGTAACCCAAAAATGGGGTTTTACACTATGTCCTAGCACAATTCCTTTGTTACCATGAAGTGATATTTTTCTCAGTTCAAAACTAGGTTGGTACTTTTACATCTTTCCAAAAGCTTGTCTAAAGTCTTCAAACACTAGTTGAATTTATTGAAAAATCATTTATGAAAATTTTTATCCCATCTTCTATGGTATCTGAGAAATTGGACATCGTGCATCATTAAAATGTTCTTGGACCATTGCATAGTCCAAAAGGCATTTTTCTAAAGGCAAATGTTTCATATGGGTATGTGAATGTGTTCTTCTCCTCATCTTCCGAATGGATTGCTATTTGGTTATATCCAGAGTAACCATCTAAGAAAAAATAATATTTTTGTTTGGCTAACCTATCAAGCATCTAGTCAATGAAAAGGAAAATGGTCCTTCCTTGTGGCCTTCTTCAGCTTCCTATAGTCAATGTACACTCTCCATCCAGTGACTGTTCTAGAAGGAATTAGCCCACTGTTCTGATTGGACACAATAGTTATTCTTTCTTTCTTTTGAATACATTGGACAGAGCTGACCCATGAACTATCAGTAATTAGATAGATTATTCCATCATCCAACCAAATGAATATCTCATTCTTTACTACCTTCTTCATTATAGGATTGAGGCGTCTTTGTTGCTCAACAGTTAACTTGTGTCCTTCTTCAAGCAAAATTTTTTGCATGCAAACATTTGGGCTAATGCCTTGGATGTCGACAATGGTCCATCCAATTGTCATTTGATGATCCCTTAGTACTCTCAATATCTTCTCTTCCTGCAAACTGCTATGTTATGTAGAAATAATCACGAGTAGAGCATTAGACTGTGAAAGAAATGCATACTTAAGGTGTTTCAGCGAGGGCTTCAACTCTAGCTCTGCAGGACTAATAATAGATGGAATTTTTGTCTTATGTTCCGTCTGTGATGCAAGCAAGTGCTCCAGTTGCTCCCATATTATATTGCTACTTGGTTGGTTATCTAGCAAGACCATGAACTCAACCAGATCTTCATCTTCTTCCTCCTCTATCTCCTCGGAAGTTAATATGTGTTCAAGAGGATCTGAGAATTGGCTTCTTTCCTAAACTATTGTGACTGTTTGTTCAACGTTGTTGACAATAAAACAATCATTAGTTATCTTCGAATATTCCATGGCCTTGATGATGTTAAACACCACTTATTCATCATTTGCCCTCATAATCAATTCTTCTATGACCACATTAATTAGCTTCCTATTCTAAGAAATGGTCACCCCATGATGAGTGAGACATCCTCATCTTCTTCCATTTCAATATCATAAAGTCAAGGTGGAAGATGAACTTGTCCACCTTCACTAAAATATTTTCAAATTCTCCAGTTGGAAAGATGTGAGACCTATCAGCTAACTGTAATTTCACAATAGTAGGTTTTACCTCTCCTGACCCAAATTTCTTATGGATGGACAATGGCATCAAGTTAATGCTAGCGCCTAGATCACGCAATGCTTTGTAAAAAAAATTTTGATCCAACGGACCTACACTCTTCATTTAGTACACTGTTTCGAAGTCCTCTAACCTCTTCTTTTTGTCACAAAATTTGTTTCATCAACCTTGCATAGCTAGGCATTTGCTCTAGTGCCTTATCAAATGAGATATTATTAGTTCACTTTCTAAAAATCAAGAATTTCTGATTCATATTGCTCCTTTGTTGCCTCTATGGATAAGTTAGCTTGGGAACATAGCTTGCTAGTTCAGGTTGAGAAACTGGTTTCTCCACCTCCCCCCATTCATCTTTATTTCCTCTACCATGTATGAGCTCCTTCTTTATCACTTGTATCTAGCTTCTGATTTTTGTAAGGATTAGGCAATTCCTTTATACTTCTCAACTCTATTGCCTTACATTTCTTACCGTCTTCCGTTCTTAGTACTTGTGTATTACTTGTGAGCCTTCCAGGGGATGATTGTTCATAGGCTTGCCAATTCTCCCAATTGGGTCTCTCAGGTTTTTATGGAAGCTTGCTCAGTTTGCATCTGTTGTTGATGAGTCTGCATAAACTGTATAAGCATGTTTTCCATTGACGTCTTCTTTCTATCGGTGGTTGCATCTTGTTATGTGCCTGAGCTTGAAATCTTAGTAGTGCTTTGGCTTGAGATTGAGGTTTCTGACCACTAGCTTGGTTTCTTCCCCATCCAAAATTTAGATGTTTTCTCCAACTTGGATTATAGGTTTTAGAGTAAGGGTTGTTATAATTCCTGTTATAATTTCCAATAAAGTTGGCTCTCTCTATTTAAAATGAACATTGCTCCCATGAATGGTCATTTCCATAAGATCAAAGGATAAGGCTTGTGCTGCTGGGTTATGTACCTGAGTCTTTGTTTTGAGGTTTTGCATTGCTTGCTTAATGCGGTCATCTTTATAGATAATGCATTAAAAGCATCCATTTCTATTACTCTTAGCACATTTTTTCTTGTTGTCCTATCATACTTCATCTGATGGTAATTGGAAGCTAGCTTCTCCATTATCTCATAAGCTTCATCATAAGTCTTGATCATGATGAATCCCCTTGTTGCACCATCAACTATTGACTTGGTTTGGTTCATCAACCCATTGTAAAAAGTTTGGATCTGAATCGAAGGTTGAATCCCATGATAAGGACACTTTCTAAATAGGTCCTTAAACATTTCCCATGTATCATAGAAGGATTCACTCTCCATCTAAACAAATGAAAGTAATCTCATTTAAGAACTGCACTATTCAGGAAGGTGGGAAATATTTCAACATGAACTTTCTTGCCATCTCCTCCTAAATAGTGATTGAGTTGGGTGTCAATGAATTGAACCGTAGTCTATCTGCTCCACTTAGGGAAAAGGGAAACAATCTTAGTCAAATTGCACCTTCGGACACTAGGTACTACTTCTATGAGTCACAAATTCCTACAAAGTTTGGCAAATACGTGTGGGGTTCCTCACTAAGTAGTCCATTGAGTTTTCCAACTGATTGTAGCATTTGAAACATCAATGGTTTTAACTCAAAGTTATTTGTTAGAATATATGGCCTCACAATACTGAGATTGAAATCTTCACTTGTGGCAAAGCCAGTTTTGCCAATGATCTGTTGGTGTCATGCTTTAGTTGGTTTGGTGAACCAGCCCCACTTGGTTACCCGTGTTCTAGTTTACAAAGGCTTGCTCCATAGGTTTTTTTCTACCAAGTTCTGATTCCCAAGATTATGGTTAGCAAAAGCTTTATCTCCAATGTTCTGATTCCTAAAATTTTGTTGGTTAAAGTTTTGGGCCATGGCATGCCTTTGTTCTCTTCTAATCCTTAGGCAAGTCCTTTCAATTTCTTGGTCAAAAGGAAACGATCCTTCTGGTTGGCTCTCTTTCATACACTACTTGAAAACATAGACTAAACAAGTCTTCTAAAAAAATAACTATCACAAAGATAACAACAAAGCAAATCCTTAGTAGCAATGCCAAAATCTTGTTGTTCTTTCCATGCATCGCGCAAGTGCACGCATCAAACAAGTAATAGAGTGATGAGTGAGTATCGTTCCCACAAGGATTTGATACTAATATTATCTAGATTATTAAACTTAATGAGATATCTAACGTGAGTGTATGATGGGATGGAAATTTATTCTAAAACTAATAGGCTAAGTAAGGGCATGAAACTGCTATACTAATCAAACTTAGAAAATGATGCACAGACATGAAGATAAAAAAAAATAACCAAAGTTAACACAATTTCTCTTAGTGAAAATGGATCTGGGCTGGATAATTTGACTAGGCCAATAATTAACACATCGTATTATGTTACTCAAGTCACACATAATTACAGTTGATATCCAGAGAAAGAATTTAATTGTAACGGATTTTCATATCTTATTACAACCTACCGCCCTAACATCATTCCACATTCCTATACAAACAAAACTAAGTTTGTGCATTATTCTAATGCATTCCTACTGTTATAGCCATAAACTACTTCACCTATGGACATCATCAATCTACCTATTCGTAGGTCTCTACTAAATCTCTTAATCATGAAAAGTTAGCATCTTTCTTGGAACGTTAAGAAAAAGCGTGAAGTAATCAACTCATAATTAGTGCAACAAGATAACACTTCATTGTAAGATTATCTTTCTTCAGTAGTGTCACTTCATTGTAACTTTACTTCCACAAGCTTCTTCTAAAGTAGGGTAGGTGTTGACTACATCATTCATACTTCTGATTCTCCTTGCCTCCTTGTCCCCTTCTTGTCTTTGCACTATTGGTCAAGCTGGTGTAGTTGTCCCATAGGATTCAAGTAATTCAAATTAGAGGGATATGTCAAACTAGTTGAGGAAACTTCATTGCAACTTCTATCCCAGCTAATGCACACAAGTGTCTCCATTAATCATTAGTAGAATGTGGATGTGTTCCTTTCTTGTTTCTCAAGATTTCCATCTAATAGTTTGAAAAGAGAGGCTTGGGTGGATTAGGTAGATCTGTTCAAAAGTTGGGAAGCAGCTGTACATGTGCAGATTTCTTTTCTTAGCCAAAAGAAAAGATTTACAAGTCCATCTTAGGTTTGTGGTGGAGTAGTTTGATCTTACTTGCAATTGTGCATGACCCTTGTTTACTATCCTTCAAAACATCATTCTTTATTTAGAATTGGATGCAGATTTACGCATATTTCCTATAATTTGCAATGTATCAAAAATTTTAAATTTAAGTTGAAAATGCTCGGGAAAACAGCTCTAGGGCATGAAAATGAAATATATAAACTATCAAAATGTTATCTTCATTTTCCAAGTATGGCTTGCATTGCTTTGAATGTGATCTTCATGTTGTTAATCCAATGCTCAACTTTGATTACATTAACTCCGCCCACAAACTCCTTGGCACCATTTTCAATGAATTTCTTCTTAGTAAACTTGTCAAGGTCGTCCACCCCCGTTGGTGGCTGTCTTGCCTATGGAAGATCTTGCGAGCTATCGGTCATTCCATGCTCCTTGATTCCAACCCCGACAACTTCGTGGAAACGAGCTCCACTCCCTCCAAAAATTGGCGTAGCTGACAGCTTTTGTACCGTCTCTAACACCACATTCTATGTGGCCACAATTGATTGAGCCAAATTCTGTACAACCATTAATATCTGAGCCAACATACCTTCATTACCCAGCTTAGGGTTTGCTTGCAACTGCTAATCGTGAGATTGGGTATTTGGTGCCTTCTGAAATATCTCAAATTAGTACCTCAGCACCTTAATAATCATAATATAACAAATTTCTACACCTTGGGACATTTGACACCTGAAGTTTCAACAAGGTAAGGATCATACCTTGCACCGTGGAACCTAGCTTTAACACCAACCATAACACCCCGCTTGGTTAGACTACTATGAACCAGAGGTTAATTAGTTCGGATCACAAAAAATAAGTAAACAACAAAAAAAGGATAGCATGCACATTGGAAGTAATAATTGTATAAAAGGAAAAAATATAAATTATCATAACAATCCTAAATATATAGAATCCATATTACCAAAATGCCATATAATAGTTATCCCATTCGTATAATCCTAATGATGTTTCATTGCCAAACATTATAATACCTAGATAATATCCTAATTATAAAATAATAACAGTTCATTATAAAAAAAAATAGATAGTTCATCCATTGGAGCTCCATTTGTCCCTACTAAGGCCGCGTCTCAAGCTAGTTCATATTAGCAGAGGCAATTCCATATTAGTGAAAAAACACTAAGTCAATGTAACCAAAATGAACAAATTAAACAAAAAAATAAATGCGGGTTATGTCTATCCCCTATAGTCAATCTACTAAAGAATGAATTACCTTCCATGATCACAAACACTGCCCTTTTCTGAAGAAGATAGTAAACTTTTGTTCTCATGCAAGCTCCGTTCTAAGAATACATATTAGGCTACTCCTTATCCTTTAGACCTTGGGACTTTTTATGTTTTGTAATGAGCTTTACACTATAATGTGATCAATCTTACATCACCACCGAATATTTCAATTAGGTAGATGGAGTCCGATGCATACCACTTACGCCAATGCCGAGACAATATCCTTTACTCAACCAATTAATGACAACTAGTGTTCATTTAACATCATAAAAGTTATACGTACCTCAATCTTTAGGTATTATCTTTCCACTGACTAGCTCTCAGATAACCACCTAAATAGTATCAAACAATATACATTACACGTATATTTGCACAGCTAAGCATGAAAATGATGATATGGTATGTGTAGATGCACAACTGAACTCTTAACAACGAATACATTCTCAACCTTGAGCATGTGTACTCAATTTGGGTATTAAACATCATTGAATAATTAACTTATAACTTAAACAAGAATTGTTCACCGCAGCCTAGCCATTTGGTTACTTTGTCACGCATCACAAGGGCATTTTGATCTCGGTAAATAGGGAAATGACAACATACATGAGGGCTCAGACGCTTGGTTTCCTGATGCCTAGGGATTCAACATTCGGCAAAATCTAAATTTCTCAACAGGAGGCCTGCAATGATGCATCAAGTTTGAAGGGTGTTTAACAATGGTGTAGACTAAAAAAATTTCAAAAGCATTTCTCGTGATCGAAAAGGGAAGATTTGTTGGAGTTATTCCTTCCTATGAAAAATCAGAGAAATATAGAGGTAGTACTATAGAGATAAGTAGTTGGACGAAGATGTATGAAGAATTCAGGAATGTGGAAGCAAATAAGAGACACATTTGTAATTGTTTAAATGCTAAGGACAAGTATTTGGCTTTGGCTCTTCATTTCCAGGAGGTTGGATATATCTTGAGTACATTGTTTCTTATTCCATATCCACAAAGAAAAATAATCTGCCTAAAGGTCTTACAGTCAATATTGGCTGTAAGACCAAATCAATAACTAGAGAAACTTAAATAAAAGTACCTGCATATTCTTTAAATAACAAAATTGTCACAAGGACGTTTAATGACTGGGTGATTTGCTCAAAGTTGATTGGGCATTACAACCATATTAGTTGTAAAGCCTTACAAGAGATTATCACTCTTCCACATATATACGATGGTTATATGCATTGAGTATGTTCTCCCTTGTGGAGGCACCAAAGGGAATGGACTCAATTCACTAACGGGGAAGTAGTCTTACTCATTTATTGGAAAGATTACTTATGTATTAGATAATGGTTTTGTAAAGGCCGTGGAAAAAAAATTATATATATTCGACTCGGTCAGGGAAGGATCAAACGTTGGAAAATTATTATAATTAATTATGTTATATTATCTACCCGATTAAATATTATATTTTATTCTGAACCCGGTTACCAGGTTAAATGAAATATGGGTGTTAGGGTGTTTTTCACATACCCTAGCCATCCACGTCTACCCTACGTTCACTATATTATTTTCCCAATCTAGATCTCCCTCGATTTCATTGAGTTAATGCCGCCGCCACTTCGGTTTGCCGCTGGCCAGTCTTCGCCTCACCCTTGACCACCTCACCGACACCCCATGACCAACCTTGCGGCCAGCTTTCTAATCGTATCTCTCACAACCATCGGCACCATCGCAGTCGCCGCCTACGATGGAGTTTTTGGAGCTGGTTTCGGTTTACGCTGCCGCTGCCACCATTTTAGGCTATTTTCCAACATCGGCGAGGCACCATCTGCCAATCCAATCACCCCGATGGCTTCCTCCCATATAGATCTACATTTTGATATCACCCATAACCGTGGCCATGGCTGTGATCGCCGCTGGCGACGCCGCCTCCCACGACAACGATTCACACCTTTACGGCCAATTTCCAGCTAGCCCCTGGCCGAACTCTTCCTATCGTCACTACCATCACGCCCTCTTTCGATCGTGATCACCAGCACCACCAGCCGTGCCACCGTCAACGTTCTCCAGTGACGGGTACCGCCGCACCCCATTTACCCGTTCGCCCATGATCGCATCTGCCTAGTGGCGACCGTGTCGTCTGCTCGAGTCGTCTGTCCATGTTCGCATCCTTCAGATCAGGTCCATGTTGGCATCCTCCAGATCATGTCTATGTCCTTGTCCATCAACCTACATGGCCAAACCCAGCAACTGATTTAGCCCAGCCGGGTTGGTCTGGTTCAGCTTGGTTCGGTCTGGTTCAGCTCATATAGAGCCGTTTCTCGACTGTTTTTTGGTAGACCCTTACATTAGTTTAAATGCATATTTACATTTTTTAGCATGTTTGAATGTTATGAATATTTTTCTTTATTTATTAAATTATTATTTTATTATTTTTTTAATTATTTAATTGTCATATGCTTACTAACACGAGTATATGAATAATATTTACTCGTGTTTAGCCGTGTATTTATATAAAATGATTATATTATTATTTCATTATTAGAGTATTATTTATGCTCATCTATTTATTATTTAATTAATTATGGATGAGTGTATTCCTTGATTATTTATAAATTAATTAATCATTATTTTAATGTCTTGATTTGTTTGCCACTTATTTATTTCTGGGGTTGTTAGCATTGTTTTATTTTTTTATGTATTGATGATATGAGCACACACCACAAGTATGCATCATATAGAGACATTAGTATTTCATCTAGCAATGGATTTCGATGTAGGTTACGCTAGTTGAACTCATCAACTTAAGACACAGTGCTCCACTCATCTAAATTTGTAAAACCCGTGATTCGAGTCACGGTTTTATAGTCGTTAGCCAATTGGTTCAGCGGTCGGACCGAGTTGAGTATGTTTCAGAACACATATACTGAGCCGATGCCGGTCACGTGTATGAGCTTTGAGGGTCATGTGTACCCGAGTATGTGATGATAATGTCATGAATGAGCAGAGAATGAGTTAACAGAATATATGAGAGTATAGAGTTGATGATTTTAGATTTCTTCATTTTGTGTCCGTAGAAATAATTGTAGGTCGTTTACCGCGTTAGGATGCGTTATGAGGTAGTTTGGGTGGGTTATTAGTTATAAAGCATGTCATTTAGATGTGGTGATGGTTATTTTATTTTATGGGATTTTACCCAATTTTTCTAGATTTGTTTTAGAATTTATTTCTGTTTAGATATTATTTTTGACTGGAGCCGGAGGCGAGTCAAGTAATATTTACAAGTTTGCCACTGAACTATTTTGTCTCCCTCCCGACATTTTTCCCTTTCCAAACCCTAGCCATCTCCTCCCCATGTGCCGCCGCCACTCATCGCCGCCCAACCCAAACGCAGCATCGCCGTGCCCCCCCGGCCGGTGCTGCCCACAGTTCAGCCGCCGCGACGCTGGATTGCCACGGCTAGCATGGAGATCGCGTCATGATCACGTCGTTGATTCCACCGCTGGCGACCATCACCATCGCTGTCCAGTGCCCGCCTCGGCATCACCAACCACCCAGCGACCTTCCCTGACTAGAGCGTCGTCCATCGCTGCCCAGGCTGGCCGGATCTAGCCACCCACCGTGGCCGCCCTTGTTTTTGGCCTTTTCCCACGTTGGCACCACAAACATGTCGGGCTCGCCGAGGTGGTTCAGATGGTACCCTATACGTCCCCAATCCGACCAGTAGACGCTGTCGGCGACTCTTGCCAAAAAACTGCCGGAAAGTCGCCGAAAAACCACTAAGTTGCTAGAAAACAGCCGAAAGTAGCCAGAAAACTGGATTGACGGAGTTCAATGGACCTTCCGCAGAGTTCACCCGATCGAGCTTTCGAACACTGTGGAGCGCCGAATTCAAGGTACGAGATGCACGCACGACGAAGCCATAGTCGTCGTCGATTGTCGACGATGCGAGGTATAATTACGTCCAAGTTATTATTTAGAATTGATGATTGTTAGCACAACATGATAGGATTGACTGATTGCCATGATAAAAGTCCGAGCATGAGTCCGAGCATGGAAGAAATAATGATATTCATGATTGATTAGTAATGGATGA
>JAVDBV010085465.1:0-17664 GCA_032619315.1 Piper longum | reverse complement strand
ACGCCGTAGGAGTGGTTGACGGCGATGCCGGGGTCGATGAGGACGATGTAGTGGAGGCCATGGGAGTGGAGGTTTTGAACGAAGGGGAGGAGTTTTTGGCGGGGGAAGTTGATCGGGTCCAGGGTGAAGTCCTTGGCCGCGTCCATGTGGTCGTCGTCCGTCCACATCACGTCCAACGGGATGTCCGCTGTCCGGTATCCTTCCACCACCTCTTCTAGCTGCGATACGTTGCGGTATCCCCATCTGCACTGGTGGAAACCTGCACCAATTCGGTGCTGTTAACAAATCTAATCTAATAATACAATAATATCCATGATAGTTATCGTTTTCTAATGCATAGCTTGTGTTTTTATATTTATGTTGTGTGGAGGAAATCTTGATGTCGTCAGTCATCACATTATTTTATCAATATTAAACAGACCATCAGATATTTGGCCTAATCCATGGCAAGAAAAATGCAAACATCACCATGCGGAAATGAAAAATAAAATTATGAACACTGCAAATATTCTTTCTACGTCTCAAGAATCAGTGTGCTTCTTCTGATTGACATCTCTTGACTGAAATTAGTTTTCAGCAAGATGCCCAGTAATTTTTATATGGTTAAACCAACACTTCGTAAACAGCTCAAAATGTAAGAAAAAAAGATTCCACAGTTTGGAAGAACACAATGATATGACAAGCAACATAATTAGAACAAGTATCGCTGGCCAGGAACCAAGAGAACAAGATGATAAGCTTTTGTGAGTTGGGCAATTTGATTGGCATGACTCCCGGTGAACCTCCCATGAAAGCAACAATATATTAAATGCAGCAAGGAAATGGCAAATCAACATGCAAGATCTGTTGAGAAATGATTGATTAGAAGAGGTAGCTTTTGCAAATAATTGAGCTTAGATTAAAATATCACAAATTAGGGTGGGCACTTTGAGGGCCCAAAGAGCAAGTTGAGATGCATTGGTTGAATCGACAAAAAAATGTTAGTTGCATCAGTTATGGTGGTCATGCCCATGATGCCGGTTAAGAAGCATTGTTTGGTGGTATGTCACCACCGTGATATTGCTCTGTCAGATGATTGGGCCACCATTTGAACAAAGTAATAGAGATTGGATGGACACTGGGGCTTTCCTATCTCTAAGCATATTCTACCATTACGAGAACCTAAGGCTACTTGGGAGTTCTACCGCATCCAAAGCATGGTAAGCAAGTAAGCAAACAGCAAACAGCAAACCAAATCAATCACCAAAATCAAGAGATTGAAGGATATTTTGATCACATGAGTAGCAGCCATTCACGAGCCAACTAAGTACTCTAACCAACGTAGATTGGACTCACAGCTGCATTTCTATGAACTTTTAACTACCGTCTTGGCAGGGTGTACAGGGGACAGGATCTACCCCATCATTGAAGTAAGAATCAGATGAGATGCCTTCAACCGTCAAAGGCTAAAAACATGAGAGCAACCATGCCTAGTAAATGTATGGGCAGTGACTCAGTACTTTCTCTGTTTTGTAGACGACCCAGGAAAAAGGTTAACAGAGAGCAGACATAAATATAATCTGCTCTTTTCAAAGGCTAAAACAGTTTATCTCTTCCCAAAGCATATCACAGTGGGTACTATTTTCTATTGAAAACATAGCACTCCGTGGCAAAACATGGCAAACAAATGCCACCATGTAAAATGAAAATCACGGGGTTGTGAGCAAGTCAAGAATTATTTAAGAAATAAGCTTATGGGATGCGTGACATACCTAGCGCCCAGTAAGGCATTGGGGCTGGCCGACCAGCAAAAGAAGTATACTGATCAACCACATTCAAAGGAGTTGGCCCTGAGAAGAAGTAAAAGTCAAGCACCCCTCCAATGACCTTGTATGTCAAGGACTTCCCCGTGTAGAACACATCCATCCCATTGCTGTTGAGCAGCAACACTGCATGAGCATTAGCCCCCCTACCATCATTTCTCAAGTCCATATAAACTGGGTGAGAGCCGTATAAATCCACGTTAAGATTAATGGCAGGGATATCAGTAGTGAAGAGCGTGTAAGGATCATGCGGTTGCAGTTTGATGCCCTTGGGCTGTGTGTTCTCCCCAAGGCCATACAATGAAGCACTTGAAGGGAGTTTTGTGGATATTTCAAGATACTGGTCTTTGAAAACCAAGCTTGAATAAAAATCAGGATCATCTGAGCTGGAATTGAAAATGGTCTCTCCATTTGATTTCCTCTTGATCGCAAAACTAAAAGGGTCGAGTGTGTAGCTAAAAACAAGCTCATTCCCTGAGTATTGAGATGCTTTGCTGGTGTCTAATTTGCTTCCAATGGAACTCTTCAAAGATGGGGGTTTTTCCCTGGGAAGCAAATTGTAAGGGACTTCCCATCTTTCCTTGTCTGCATCGGCTATATGAACTCTCAAACGATTATCTGTCTCATGCCTGCAAAGTTAAAAAAATCTTCATTCACCAAAACCCATGCTAGAAAGCCGATACAACACATTTTAAACTAAATTCTGTTTATAGGAAAAAGGCTGGGTGCTTTTGCTAGAAAAACCCAGAAACCTTTTGACACAAAGCAAAAAAGAAAAACATTTTCTTTCTCTTCAAGACGAATTGCAACAAAGACAGAGGAGCAATATTTACTTGACATAAATTTGCAAACGGGGGATGTCAGGACCATAAATGCTGGTTTTTTGCTTCACTTGAAGAAAGCCAATGATGCCTCCATCAGGTAACTCCTCAATAGACGTCAGCTTATAACCTTGGCCAATCTTAGTGGTAGAATATGAAACAATGTCCGTAGAGGCAAAGAGAAAAACATGAAGAAGAAGAAGAAGAAGAAGATGGAAAAACTGGGAAGACGAACGCAGCATCTTGATGCTAGGGAACAGAGGCACACTGCCAGCTTTAAAGGGCCTTCAAAAAAAGGTAAAGAGGTCACCGATCAGTGGCCCCGGCACCCACATCTTCTACTGATTTTCGCATTGATGGCCGTGGAGATAGACAATTCTCCACGGTTAAAAGCGTGGAGAGAAGAAATATTTTTGAAAATATGAATTATTTCTTCATGAGCTATCTCCATGGTTATTTAAAACCAAAAACCGTGAATATTTCGAAAAGTTTTTCCCTACGATTCATAAGAAGCTATTTGGCCACAGCTTTTAGCCATTTACCCACGGTTATTTACCCACGGTTATTTATCCACGGTTAAAAACCGTGGGTAAATATCAATTTTTTTGTATTGTTTTTATATTTAGCTTAATGTAAATGGTTGGGTTCTTTTTCCGCACTGCTGCTAATAATTGACTCCAAAAAGTTGACATTTACTCCATCCTAAAAAAGAGTATTAGCCAATGTAAAAGTTCAAATGATTGATTGTTATCTAAATTGCGGTGCTGAAAAAAGTTAATTACAATAGGAAAAAAAATTCCCCAAAATTTGGAGTACCTTTTTTAGATAGAAAGAATACCCTTGAAGTAAGTGTTTCTAGCATTTGATTCAATTTGGAGTCAAATGGCATTTAACATCGTTTATTTATGGAAACAAAGTTTGAAATGATGAAACATTGATACTTTCAGAAAGGGTCTTATTTAGAGGATTTTCTTTTTATGTACAACGAAACGAAACTTTCTGATGGGGAAATTAAAAGGAAATAAATTTCGAGAGGCCCACTTGTCTAAATGTCAGCAGTTGTTATATTAATCAGGATGATCACTTAAATTTACCACAATCTAAGAACAAAATTAAAGGATGTCTTATTACATGCAAATCATCTTATTATAGTTTGAATCCATATTGGTCTTGAATTCTAGTAAAAAAAAGGGGGACGTTTCCACGTTTCAGAATCAGTTAGATCCAAGGTAACAGGTGTGAAATGTAACTAACAGTGACATCAACATTAGTACACCAAGCCAGAGGCTTTCATTCAATGAATTTGTAATGAAAATGAGCTTTCTCTAATGCTTTTCACAAGCATCCAATTTCCAATGCCACAAAGGATTTATTTGAATACAATTTTTTGAAGCCACTTTGGATATATGGGACCTTGAAATGCAGGATTTGGTAATCGGTATGAAGATAATGAAAGCATGGAGTAATCTTAAAAACTTTTACTCTGCAAACAAAGAAGCAACAAGCTAGAAGCATACAAAGTTACCTTAAGTTTAAAAGATAACAAAGAACTGACCGTGCATATGCTAAAGTTTTCAAAAAAGCATATAATAGTTGAGATAACTCAAACTTGTCCCACAAATTATGATTTGTCTTAGTTGGATAAAGAAGATTGAAATCTTGAACGAAACCAACCAAGCCAAACTCAAAATTGAGTCAAAGAATGGAAGACACATCGCCTCGTAATCCGCCACAATAATCCAAAAACGATAAACAGCTAACACATATCCTAGCAGTCGGCCAGTCGCAAATAAGGTCATAAGGGCCGGGCAACTCGGTCTAATTTGTTCTAGCTTGATTCGCGGCTAACAAGCTGCCTAAGTTATTCATTTTGAATACTTGGCCTACATTTATTTTCCACCCTATTAAATAAACTGCCCAAGGGAAGAAGGGAACACGTAATTTTTATTTTTCCATAGTTGTTTTTTTTAGGCCTTTTGGGGCCAACCAAGCTCTAATAGCACTTTTTGGGCCCTCAATCAAATTCTGATATTACTGTTGGGCATTTTGGCCTCCTAACCAAGCTCTGATACTATTTTTTAGGTCTTTTGAGCCTCAACCAAGTACTGATATTATTATTGGGCATTTTCAGCCTTCAAAAGGGACTTGCAATAGGTATAACATGTCACTCTTAATTCAAAAATTAATTCAAGTAATAAGACTTTCTTATTATCTTATATACAAATTACCAATATCATCCACGAATGTGAGATAAATTCATCAGTTTTGAACACATTATTCATTAAAATATATGAACTCGTAAAAAAAGTAAATGTTGGTTTTATCTCACATCATATTTGTAATTGAGTGGTGACTTGTATATATATTAATGAGAAAATTTTATTCATTGACCTAGTTTTTAGATTTAAAAAAACTTGTGAAACATGTTTCAAATCTCTTTTAAGGCCTCGTGGTAAACTAGCAAATTGTTGATTTACCTCATGATAAGTTAGCTAATCCAAATTGTGTATTGATTGGGTGGCTAGATGAGTGAAGGGCCTCACATTAAGATTAGATTAGAGTCTTCTAAAACTTTAATATAACATGTGGTATGAGAAGGAGATGATTTGGATGATATGATATGTGAATGGGAGAATTGTTGAGTTATTGGATTTATCCATATAATATTTAGAGGTGACTGGTCACATCATATTTAAAGGTGACCGATGATTATATAGACTAATGAAAAAATCTTATTCTTTAATTTAATTTTTGAATTAAAAATTTATTTTAGGGGCCGAAGACGCCCAACATTTAAAACATAAAGTCTTTTGAAGATCAGGGCAAGTACTAGTTCTTATGATATGACATGATTTTTTTTTTCTTATGTGACATGATTCGTAATTGTTTTATCCCCAGATTTGGACTATCCCGTTCATGAATGGGCATAACTTTGATAACTAAGTGTTTTCCCCTAACATTAAAAATGAGCCATCTAAAATGACTTATGATGTGTAACATAACTAATAAAATGCTAAGGGCAAGGGCATGACCATGTGTTTTTGTCATTTTACCGGAGAATGCACGATAGATTTTGTTTTTATCTTACATGCAACCCTAAAAGACAATTTTCGTATCCTGCCTTTTCTAGTTGTGGTCTCCGGGCCATTGACCACTGTACTACACCAATGCCATAGTCGGTCACCAAAAAATTAAAAAACTGCACACACATACAAAGAAAAAAAAACTCTATTGTTAAAGCTCGTCAGGAGACCTGAAAAATATTCATGGAATATTGCTCCAGGAAAAGTAAATGTAAATGCAAGTTTTATCTTGGTTAATCATGAAATTATTCGGGTAATATATTCCGAACAATAAATATAGTTTATTTTTTAATAACTAATTAATAAAGTTAACAAAGTAATTTAAGTAGAATTCTGGGAGTTCAGTACTTCAGATCAAACTGAGTCTGCCATTGCCTCTGGGCCAACTCGTGCAACATTAATCACGAACAGAATTAGTCGGGGTGCGATCAAAAACAGAAGCATTGGGTATATTAATATCGATGCAAGTGTAATTTTTAACTTGAGCTTGATATTTTAAATATGTGAGACTTGAGTCGAAGTGTTATTATGTAGACAAAATATAAAAATGGTTAGGATATATCACATTTATTTATCGCTACGCTACGGGTCCTAGCTTTATGTTTAAATGAAAAAAAACCCTTCACATTGGATCCGGGAAATTTTAGAAAGGGCAGACATGGACACTGATTTGAAGGATAAAATAAGCAAAAGTGTGACAATAAATCAATAATGCATGGGAGAGGAAGATATGTAGAAAGGTTTGATCATACGTGCACATCAATACAGCACTAGCTAGACAGGGACCGTTCCCGGGCGTGGAGGAAAGTTGGAAAGGGAACGCAATGACTTGGAAAGACTTGGGGGCACAAGAAAAAAGGTCCAGTCCATCAAGGCCACAATTCGTACTTTTGTGCTGCATATTTCTTTCTTTCACATTATCAAAGTAAATACTACAAATCGTCAAGCATAAAATAGGTGGAAATTAGCAATATTGCATGCATTGAGGTGTGCCCTTCTTTCCTCTATAAGTTTTTACATCTTTACCACCTAGTTGATAATTGTCACAAAGTAGAACTAACATTTCGTAAGCATTGGTTGAACAACGTTGGCCTCGATTGGAAGTTCTGAACATCACTTCTTTTCTTGCAGTACATAAGCTTTGTTTTGTGGCCACTACAATGAACCAAAATTGTATCAGGCATTCAAAAGAAACCTCTCTTTTTATTCTATGTAACTGCCGAAGAGGGCTTATATGTGGTGTTTGGCTTTCCCCAAAAAATGAGAGAAGGAACCAATCGGCGTTGTATGGTGTTACTTGTATTGATGATTAGATCATTACAGGGGTGTTCGGGTCAGTCTGCTCTGCTAATCGCTCCACAGTCTGTCTTATCAAATTACTTGCGTTCTCTTTTGCCGCATTGAATTCCTTCTCTATCACAAAAGCATGGGCCAAGCGCAAGGAAAAAGTTCGCAAGTTTCTTTGAGGAAGATAAGGGCCATCTTATCTTTCTCTTTCCAAAGAAAGGAAGATAACACTGTGGAGATTGGGGCATCCTGACCTGGGAGTTTGTCTCTTTACCAAATGGATCGTGGCTTCATCTCCTTGACTGCTTGCATTATCTCTCCATTTTTTCAGTTAAAATCTCAGACGTGTATCTGCTGTCATTCTTCACATGTGCTGACCTGAAAAATTCTGTTAAAACGCTTAAACCGTTTGGTTGTGCTGTATTTCATTTAATGTGTTCCGCAGCTTCTTCACTTGGACTGTCAGGAGCTCGGGATTAGAACAAAGAATTTTCCTTCTTTTACATGAAAAGGATGCAACAATTAGATGAGCAGTTTGCAGGCTGTTGTTTAGTGGGGAAAATTTTGTGGGTTTTCTGTGTTTAGACATATGGACCACTAAGTGGCGAGTGATCGCTAGTCTCTGTCTTCCATGGTTTAAGGAATTGCCGAAATATTCATTCTTGCAGCTGCAAGAAAATCCAGGGAATGATTTGAATCTTAATGTTTGATAATTGAAAAGCACATGTCATCAGAGATTCAGAAGTGATGTATAATTTATCTACCAAGTTTTAACAGGAGCAAATTTGTTGACCATAATCACAGCCTAGCGTTTCCAACTGTTATGAGATTGAGACATTGAGATTTGAGATATGCCATCTGACTTTGCTTTTCTCACATGCGAGTCATTTGTGGAGTAGGACAGGTTTGGGAGTTCTCTGGAATTAACCAGATGCTTCATAATTGTGACCTAGAAAAAAAAACACCAAGATGATTGTGCCTGGGAAAAAGAAACAGGATGATTCTATCATTGTGGACATGGCAAAGCAACACGTAATTAGGGTTGAACCCAATGGCTTTATTGCCAACTAGCCCAAATTTGAAGAAAAATCGGTAATCGGACAGCGGACTAAATGTGATATTTTGCCAACCTTTTTTGTCTAAATTTTCCAATATCGCGATCAAGGTTTCTTGTTCATCGTACAAATGCCAATAGATACCATGGGAAAGCTTGGTTTCTTTTCCCAAAGCTGCTGGCACGCTCAGGAAAAAAAAGTAAAAAAAAAAACATGGTTAGTGAGAGAACAAGAGATGTATATAACTAGAGAAGCTACACCATATTGTCATACTTAGGTTGACATTGTGCAGCTTGTATTTAGCAGATAGTTGCATGGTTCAAAGATAAAACCATGGATTTCACGATAAGAGTTGAGGACTGCATTACACAGCCAAGCTAGACAAACGTTTTTTGCACACGTCATGCCTGCGGGATGAGAAAGAGGACAAAGAAGATAACTCCTAGAGGCAACATCTACGGGGAAACATTTGCAAGTTAAAACAATGTTACTAATTAACTTCCTTTCAACCCAACCATACGTTTGGTTACTTGAACGTCAAAGATTGGATCCCGACATATGCTACAGATATACAGAGTTGTAGGAACGAATACTGAAGTGACCAGTACCCTGATATCTAGGATTTGCAATGGTTGGGCATACAGTTGTTGAGCAACATATTTTTATATCCTCGAGTCGTCCTCGCTAGCAGATGCAGGATATACCTCTTCTCTAGTACAAACAAGCAAACAATTAACAATTTATTAGCCTGTAGACAAAAATCAGTAATGAATAAGCGATACATTCACATATTTGTTAGCTAATATTACTTCACTTACATTTGGATCTTCTTATTCGCAACCATCCCAATTTCTGTTGCTTCATCTTTGCCCCTGGTGGAGCATCTTTTGCTGCAACTAAACACATCCACGTTGTTGTGCTCCTTCAAGTATTTTTGCTTGTGTATAACCTTAGGCGGAACATTGCTTTGTCGTCATATATAAGCATCATACATCGTAATGCATCATCACAATCGATATTTACTATTATTCATGTACGAAAACAATTGGACATTTCACTGTCAACTCTGTTTGAGTGGCGTCTGTCAACATCTTAGCATGAGGAAGGTCAACTAGTTCAGTAAATGATTCTCTATGTCGACCATAAAACACTTGTGCCCTCCACCAACATAATCATCGCCTGCTAGCTCTCCATCGTGGAAATCTATCACTGGTACCATTCTGCTGTTTTCCATAATATTGCAAAGAACGCAGCAAGATGCACCGATAATCTAAAATATGCATTGTACGCATGTCATCCATGACGGCTACGGTTGACTAGCCTCCTAATGAATTCGAAATAAGTTTAAATTATAATAAACTAATATTAAATAATACAGAACAAATCATAATAATAATAATAATAATAATAATTCGATATTTTTACTAATAAAAGATAAGAGGATAATATTAAAAAAATAATTAGTTTAACACGTGATAAAACAAATCTTAATTATAATAAAAAAATATAAAAAAATTCAAGATAAATCCTAATTAAAAAATAAAATTTTTAGTAATAGAAAATAAATAGTAACTTTTCAAAATAATTAGACAACACATGGTAATACACATGACAATACAAATCCAAATTACAATAAAAAAATATTAAAGGATTTGAAACAAATTTTAATTATAATAAAAAAGTGAAAACAAACTAGATAAAAAACAGCCAAATAATATTTGCATCCTCCGTTCCCTGAGATATCAAAACATGCTCCAACCATTTTTATGTATCTGGTAGTTCTAACAATATTTGCATCAACTAAAAGCCTGAAGAGAACTTAAGAATCAATATCACATAGTCATACGAAAAAGCAATCACTGCATATATGAACTAACAAGATTTCCAACAATTGCATTCTCCAATATTAGCATCATTAACATTTGACCATATAAGCTCAAGATCTAAACCCCTACATTCGACACTCCCACATCCAATGGATGCCCTTCAACTTCTGGATGCTTATCTCTTCTCCCGAACGCGGCATCCTTCCCCACAACTTCCCACTTTGACAATCTTCTTCTTCCCCACTCTTTGTTTAATAAACAGGAAGCGACCAATCTGCAAGTTACAAGTCTTTAACTTAACCGGGCATCTCACGAGTCAACTGAACTTTCTTCCATACAAGGGCATAGACCTTCAAAAACCTACCATCCATAACTTTTTTCGGATCCAGGCCGACCAAACCACCCGCTATCGATTCATCCTTCTTTGTGATTAATTATTTTTGTGGTGTATTAGTATATTGGCGTTTGAAAGAGTACAAATGATAGCGGACAGGGTTAATAAAATAGAGAACAAACTTTGGAAAGGTGAACACAAAGCATCGGTAATTAAGATCATATAAAAAGGCCGTGCCAAGCATCTGAATCGTCACCAAGAACTGCTATCCAATTTTTGTGAAGTACTACCATCCTTTTAAGCTTCAGAGTGAGGTTTTCTGCTTTCATTTTCAATGAATTGATCGATTTTTAAGATATAAAAGTGGAGAGGAGCATGCACAATGGAAAATACTTTAAAAAAAAAGGAATTAAGGAAAGTCCATTAGCTACAAAGGTCAATTAACAAAAGAAAAACTAGCCTAAAAAATTATCAGTCATTAGTATAAAAAATAGCACTAAAAAGTCTAAAAATTTGTCCAATTTTTCGATATGACTTTTGCCATTTATGCAAGCTATTTTGAGTAGCAAACCTTGTGATGAACCATTAAAATGAAAAAAAAACATTAATAACAATTAAATAATTAAAAAAAAACAGAGTATGCATCCAAAGAGCCTGACATAGAAACTCAAAGTGATAGCCGACTAAACCATTATCAACTGCCAATCTTAAATAATCAAAGACACCCTAACGTTGCCACTGCATTGACCAACAAGACGAACAAACTTCCATGGGTCGATTAAATCTTTCTCTAAGCCCAACTCATTCAACTGATCAAATCAATTGAACACGAGTATAACCCGAGCAAACTAAGGAACTAGGATTAGAAGAGGCTTACCCAGATTGTGATGTTTCTTTGTTGCAGTTCAAAGACGTGAAAAGACCATGTATAGGAAGCAACAACCGGGGTTTTGTCAACCCTGCACCTCAAGTCATCTTCCTGACAATATCCTTGCAGCTCTATTTTGGAGGGAAAGTCTCGAGCGCTTTCGGCTACATCCCCACCTTATAATTCTAGTTGTCCGATTACCTGAGCGGCTGTAGTATGAACATAGTTAGAAGGGTGTGAGGGTGAGGGGTGAATGCGGAACTGCAAGTGTTTGAATTAGATGGGCTGGCGGGAGAATAGGAAATGGGCTGAAACAGGGTATAAAAACAGAGCGTCGTCATTGTAAGAGCAGCTTTGATGAATTGAATTCTTGTTTTGTTGTTTGTTGTTATCAATTCCGACTTTCCAGGAGGAACACCATGGAATCAGATCTCTGATTCCATCCCCAATCCGATCCTTGCTCCACCTTTCTGAATTGCAGGTCGTCATCGAAATGGCTCCACCGAAGTAGAGCAGAGGGGAGGATCTTCTCCATTTCGACGCTAGTGAAGAAGATCACTCTAGATTGGTATCAGAGCAGGTCGAGGGAGGTACCTCATCTTTACCCATTCTTGATGATTTATCCAATATTAGAAGGGTTCTTGATCCCAAATTTGATCAAATGATTGCTGCAATTACAAACATGTCTTTGAAATTTAAATTATTGTTGCAATCAAGAGGGGATGGGTTGGGGAATAGAGAGGCTATTGGGACCATTCATGAGAGGGGTGTTGTGATGGGAATGGGTAGGGATGACCCATTACAAGGAACCCATGTTGAACGCCCCCAAGATGTGCATCTGGTTTCTGGACGTCCCCAAGTTGTGCATCCGGTTTCAAGACGAATTGGTGATGAGGTATTGCAGGGCATACCAGGACGGACATTGGCTGGAATGGGGCGATCCAATGTGCATCCAATTTCAGCAGGGTTGGGACGATCCTATGTGGATGTGTTGCAGGGTATACATGATCGTCAACCAGGATTGGACCCAATTTCAGCAAGCACGGGGCGAATTGGTGATGATGTATTGTAGGGAATACCTGATTGTCAACCGGGAGCGCCCCCAATTTCAGCAGGAACAGGGCGACCTTGTGATGATGTGTTGCATGGTAGACAACGTCAATCATAGCAAGGATTACCGAGCATGGAGGTTCCGACCATGTTCCTTGGTGGAAGGCTTCAACAAGGCATACCAAGATCAAGGATGGAACATGTTCAACCAAATGTCCAGGAGGGATTTCATCAACCTGCTCCCAATGAGGACTGCTCCAAATTGATGGATTGTTTTTACAAATGGATTCTTGATAACAAGGAAGGAATTGGAACTTCCCACATTAGGGTTTATGCAAATGATGTGGGGATTGATGATCATAGGTAGAGAATCAATCGCGATCAGCAGCAAGAGGAACAATTCTTGTCGTCGAGCAGCAGGCGACACCGAGATGATCATGTGCAGGGCATCAATTCCAATCGTCAACAATAGGAGCAAATGTGGTCATCAAGTAGCAAACAACCACAATTGAAGGAACTCCGTGGTAATAATCATTTGGAGGAGCATCCAATGTCTTTTGGTAGTAGACATCATCACGGTTTACCCAGAATGGAGGCGCCAACCATGCTTTTTGGTGGAAGATTTCAGCAGGGATTTCCTAGTGGTGGTTTGGAAGGTGTACGACAGAAGGTGAGGGATGATGTGTCATTTGCCAATCAGATAGATGCATATGAGGAAGATGAAGAGGATGATAATGACGAAAGAGACATGTATGAAGCCCAGGGAATCCGTCATGATTTCCATGTGGAGGAGCAGACGAGGTCTTCAGTTGGTAGGCACCAGCAAGGAAATATGCAATCCTCATTGCAGCCGGGCATTCCCATGTCATACATTGGATTTTCTGGTGGACCTGGTTTTGGTCGAAATGTTAGTGATGGAATTTCCCCATATCCCAAAGCCGAATATGATGCTACATCTACATGTGGTTATGCCAATCAACCTCAAAAGTTTGGCAATAATAATGATAATTCCATGTCCACAGATGCATCACGATCTTTGTCAAATTCATATGGGCAATCTGCTCCATCATCATACAAGCCATCTCCTTCCATGATGCAGAGTGTCCCACAATCTGGGCAGCAGCGGATGAAATTTGCTGGGTCTAATGCTTTACATCAACAACAACAATCACAATTGACAGGACAGCAACTGAATGCCTATGGTCCTCAACAAAACCGTGGACAGCAGATTGGTTTTCAAGAAATGCAGCAACATCGTCAGCAGCAGCAGCAGCAACTTCAGCAATGGCAACAACGTTTTTTTTTTCAGATGTTAGCCCAAACTCATATATTGGCTGTTGAAGAACCCTAGGTTACTTGTCCATCTCCGAGCAAGAAAAAGGCCTTCAAACTTGAAAAATTCGATTTCAAGTTTAATGGACCTGGTGATTTCGATTTAGGTATGGATTTCTCCAAAGAAAAGAAATGTCGTCCTGATTCTAATTCAGAAAACAAAATTGGTATGAAAGAAAGGGAAGCTTTACCAATGACAAAGTTGTCTGAGGAAAATGTTGTCATTCGAAGCTCTAAGATCACTAATACAGTTAGAAACATGGATGGAGGAGAGAAAGGCATGCTGAAGCATCTATGTAATAGAGCAGGTGAGTGGAAGAAGAATGGTGGTAGGCATACGTGCAACGAAAGGGGTTGTCCTCTATCTAGCTCCAGAATTAGTGCTCAAATATCTGGCAATTGGGATTCATATTTGTGTCAGTTGGGATGCAGTGAGAAGTGGAGATGTGGGCAGCATTCATGCCAACCTCTTTGTCATAGTGGACATTGCCTACCCTTCCTTGAAACCATTTTCTCCAATCTCAGCTGCGTTTGGGGAAAAAATGTGATTCTTCCTCCTCTGCCTTATGGGAACCCTCCTCTGTCGTGTCAACAACCTTGTTCAGTTCCACAACCATACAGCCATCTGGCAATCCACAGCTGCCATTTTGGTGACTGGCAACCATGTTCTGTGCCGGTTGCAAAGGAGTGCATTGGTAGTGTGGTATGCTTGCTTGTGTAAGGACCTGCCAGCCATTGCCTTGCGATTCAGCTAGTGGTGCTAGCTTTGGTTCCAAAGTTTCTTGTGGCCAAGTGTGTGAAGCCTCAAGAAGGGACTGCAGACATGCTTGCCCAGCTACCAGTCATCCATATTACCCATGTCCGAATATTAGAGCATACAATTGGATTTTGGAGGATTCTTGTCCAGATCATATGTTGGTAATGAGTTGCTGGAAACTCATGAAGAACTAGATCCAGTTGACTATCCAGAGGCAGCAAATGTCGAGAATAGAGAGCAAGGTCGTGTTGTTGGAGAGACACATGCGAACAAATAGAGAGCAGCTCAAACTTCCTGCTAAACACAACTTCATGATGTTTTCCATATGTCTCAATTGAAAGCTTCGGTAGCGGCTGATGATCATGTCCACAATTCCTTATCACCTGTAATGATTGAATAACTTGATGTAATGTTCTTCATGTCTACACATTGTAATGCTTTAGCAACCTTGAGGACAAGGTTATTTTCCTTGAGGGGGTATTGGTATGAATATAGTTAGAAGGGTGTGAGGGTAAGGGGTGAATGTGGAACTGCAAGTGTTTGAATTAGATGGGCTGGCGGGAGAATAGGAAATGGGCTGAAACAGGGTATAAAAACAGAGCGTCGTTATGAATTGAATTCTTGTTTTGTTGTTTGTTGTTATCAGTTCCGACTTTCCAGAAGGAACACCATGGAATTAGATCTCTGGTTCCATCCCCAATCTGGTCCTTGCTCCACCTTCCTGAATTGCAAGTCGTCATCGAAATGGCTCCACCGAAACAGAGTAGGAAGCAGGGTAGAGGGGAAGATCTTCTCCATTTCGACGCTGGTGAAAAAGATCATCAGGCTGTGATTTGAAATTCTCAAATTCTTACATTATTGTTAAACTCATATTTTTACTTGACATCATCAGTAAATTTATTTATTTATGTAATTTATTTATCACATTTCATGGAAAGAACCGAACAAAAATATTTTTTTTCAAGGTGAACAACTGGGCAAAAATGTTTGATGACGAAAACACCAATGATTCTAAATTTTTTAATTATTTAGCCGCGCTCGAAGGTGCTATGGACCTATGCATTACCTGTATTGCAATGTGGTCGATATTTCGTACACTTGGAATCGAAAGGGTGACACAAATTTGGCCTCTCTTTTTGTTCCAGTCTAATATTTATTTATTATTTTAAAAAATATTATAACTAATCAAGTTTATATGATTATATTATAGTTATTTTTTTATTATTGTGTTACCAGATAGATAAATAGGCGATATATGATTAAATTTTTACCACTTTATATATCATAAATTGAACAATATTAAACCAATTAAAATTTACCGTAATTTTAATCATTTTTCATTCACAAAATATAAAATGTGATATCTGATTTAGTATTAAAAAATAAAAAAATAAAAATAAATAATAAATTTAAATTAAGTAATTTTACAAGGCAAAAAATTGATAATACATACCCGTTTTAAAATTAATGTTGATGAAGATGAGTTTTCATGTTGTATAAATAAGTAACACTCAATTAAATTGATCAGAGGTTACAAAGGGGTTTTAACCGTTATTGTTTATATTTAAATTTTATTTGGCTAAATTAATTTATTTATTTTACTTTTTTTAATTTTTATATAACAAATAATTTTTCACAATTTTTTACATTAAATTCGAAATGATTGATAAATCAGATGATCATTTAGGCCACTACGGCTACGCACTTGCAAACCCAAATGGTATACAGTGAAATACAAATTAGTACTATACAATTATAACCTTTTTAACGGTTAATGTCAAATTCATTATCATTATATATAATGTGGAGAATCATTCCCCTTCACCAAGAGCAGGTTCTGTTTTTTTTCACGTGACAGACTATCTGGAAGAAGCTATGATCATTTTCTTGTAGAGTACGGTAGATATAGATATTTTTCATAAAATATATTGAGTGTATACTATTTCCCCCCCTTGAAACACTATTACAACTTGATTTGATTTTATTTATTTATTTATTCTGCATTTGACAGAAAAGAAATTATGATAATTTTTTACACAAAACACACTCAAATTTCTTCGAGAGGTTGATCGCTTATCATTTACAGCCCGCGTATTGTAACGAAGTTCGCGGTCTGAGGCCCTGCAGCAGAAGGCGAGGGCCATGGTCCGGCTAAGATGCCGAAATGGCGCACCTCCTTGCAAGTGGCGCAACCATTTGCCAATGTTGTGGAGATCCGCTACCCAACTTGTAAGATTCGCCACCCCATCATCAAATCTTCTTTGTCCTCACCCACCCACCCCTTGTCCTTGCGACCAAACCAAAGGCCCCCGCCCTTTTTATTACAAAAGTTATATATTAATATCATTATCATTACCCCACAATATCACACAATTTTATCATTTCTATATTATTATGCTGCTAATCAATCGAGCAGTGCCGCCGCTTAGTCGCGTGACTGGAAGCTAATCAGCAGGTTTAAAACGTAATTGACAAAGTCATCAGACAAGCAACCCAACTAGGCCGCCAGGAACGAGCTTGAATGCGCGGGGCAAATGGAGGGAAAAAACAGAAATGAATGGACGGCAGTGGGCGAGACAGACAAGTGAGGGAGAGAGGGGAGGTTAAGGAAGGCCGCATGTGCTACTCTGGCCATCGTCCATCACGTCACAATCTCTTCCCGTCTAACCACACCCTTTCTCTCTGAACATTTTACGGAGAGAGAGAGCGGGGCACATCTCAATGTGAAGATATATATATACGTAGGTATGTAGAGTGCACTGTAAAGCGTAGATGCATTTTTTAACGCACACAATTTATTAGCGATGCAGTAAGCCATGTGGGTTTTGCACTTCTCCCAAAAGTGGAATAGAAAAATATCAATAGGACGTAAATGCTTCATAAATTTTGCCTCTCTTCTATCTAAACTGGTTGGGGCTCTTCCCCTATATATTCTCTCCGCTCACCCCCGCGTCCACTCTCTCCATCTTAGCACCCTTCTTTTTTATTCTGTTTTCTTTATTTTGGGCTTTGTGTTTCTTTCCCTGCTGCCTCTAGGAGAGGGTGGGGGGCGGGCGGCTTGGCAGCTAAGGTGAGCCGATGATTCATGTCAAAGCCTGCTTTTTCACTTCGTTATAGGTCATCTTCAGATCTGTTTGTTTTTTAACGATGTTTATCTAGAGTGGGCATGCCTGAGCACAGATCTGATCATTAGCTTGAGAAAGATTCATTTTTTTTTCTATGTTGTGGTTTATGAACTGATCTGATTTTTTGGTTGTTACAGGCGTTTGTTAGCGGGTGTTTTTGAATCTGTACATAAAAAAAACAAAGGGAAAAAAAATGAACCACTGCGTCGTCCAGCAGAACGCCTTCGCCGCCTGCGACGAGATCCGCGGCCCGGTCGCCGTCCCCGACCGCAAGGACTCCGTCGTCTGCCCTCGTCCCCGCCGCCTCGGTGTCCTCCCCGCCGA